>OY811993.1:2748788-2830162 GCA_963681505.1 Eunapius fragilis
TCCCGGGCCCCCCGATACGCGATCATACTTCCCCCCCCCCCGCCCTTCGTATCGGGCCAGAAACCAACAGCACCCCCCCCCCCCCCCCCCCCCCCCGCTCTTCGTTTTGGGCCAGAATCCGACAGCACCCCCCCCCCCCCCCCCCCGCTCCTCGTATCGGGCCATAAACCGACAGCACCCCCCCCCCCCCCCCCCCCCCGCTCCTCGTATCGGGCCATAAACCGACAGCACCCCCCCCCCCCCCCCCCGCTTTTCGTATCGGGCCAGAAGCCGACCCCACCCCCAGCCACACCCACCATCCGTGCCCCCCCCCCCCCCCAAAACCTGTATCCGCCGCTGGCTATAGTCCCCTCAGCCCCCCCCTTCCTACGCCTATGGTTATAGGCTAAACAACGCCAAAAGAAGCTCTCTACAGAAGGATGTTTAACAGCTCACACGCCCACCAATGCGGTCATGTAACGGAACGTGACGTCACGTCACGTAAATGTGTATTCCGTTTCCAATCCCTCTGTATTCTATAATCTATGATATCACTAACGACTTCATACTCGGTGCCCTCCATTGTGTTATGTGTCAGTGCATGTGTTGTGTCTGCCGCACACCTTGCATCATTATTTATGGGCACGGCAAGTGATTAATATAGCATGTGATACTAGCATCATGTATACTGTGCTTGCGTGAATGCAGATTTGCTTATACATGATCAAGTTGCTAGCACTTTGGAACACGCTGGAAGCCTGATAACTACAAGCGATAAAAACATTAATATTCTCTAAGCGAGAAGGTAGGTGGTACATAGGAATCAAAGGCGATGGTGGCGTAAAAAGCAAGGGAACAAGGCTTCTGATTGAAAAGGAAAAATGAAATAGACCTATATTAGCATTTTAAATGTGCGTGCTAATATAGGTCTATTTCATTTTTCCTTTTTAATCAGAAGTCTTATTCCCTTGCTTTTTACACCACCATCGCCTCTGATTCCTATATACCACTTACCTTCTCGCTTAGAGAATGTTTTTATCACTTGTTTCCTAAAATTTTTTTGGTGGATGCAGTATTGTGTTTAGTTCTTGAAACTTATATACCCATGTAGCATGAATGTCAAATGACAGTCAGTTTTATTTTAGAATCTCGTGGCCATGCAATTTTGTTCAGGTGTGGGTGTACCATTAAAACATACAGTATTACCATTTAAACAGTAAGTACACGTATTTCATGATCATTTATAGTTAATAAAACCCATGCATCCTGTCTGGCCATTCAGTTGAAGTCCTAATCTAACATAGAGCTTTGCTGTCACATTCAGACTTTCAGTAGGTGGTCTCAGGAAGGAGGTTAACCCTGGTTATTGCTTGTTTTTCAAGTGGTTATGTGTGTGCTTGCTTGTATTGCTGTATACGTATTGATATCAAAATAATAAACTTGAATTAACGTACTATAGGCTTATGTTTATGTTTTTATTCTTGTAACATGTCACAATATGGGACATTTCAAATTTCGTAATCCAAATATTATAAAAATCCTTTGCATTTGAATCGTTATAACGTTTGAATTAACGGTAAACGCAATCAACGTCCTATTGCAAGACTTCAATTCGTACTACACCATTTCTCAATGGTTAATATATTTTGGGGTCTTGTACGTTAGTTCAGAGGCTGGTGTGTAGCAAGTGAACCCCCCAGGCCAATAACTATTTTGCCTGGTGCAGCAGAAGATGGTGTCTGCTATAGCTGCTGACAGTGTGTGCTCTGAGCTATTGTTTCATGCATGATGGTGATGTTGCTGGTCCATGGTTGGCAGTAGAAAAAGCCCTTCGAATTGGGCCCATGATAGGGCTTTTATTTTTTGTCAACCCATAGATATAATATCTATGGTCAACCCGGCCAACAAAATGTGAACTGTTCGGCCTGCATGGCATGCAGACCTTAATAGTTTCCCAATTGAAACTGAAGAGGTCTAATGTCCCTCATCTTGAAATCCTTGGTGCGCCAATAGGAGTCCTCATATTCATGTTGCTAAAATTGCGGAACAAATACGTGCAAGTGCCTTAAAGCTTCTGAACCAACTGAGTGAGGTTGGCTCAGCGGACCCTCAAAATGCCCTGCTATATATTAATGCGCCAGTGTGGTGGTTTTGCAAATTAGTGCACTTGTCGAGGTACTCCTTCCTCATGCTTCAAGATTGCACGACAACAATGTTCCCCAGACAATAGGTCCGATTTGGCCTCAGTAGAGGTTGCCTTCAATGCCTTGGCCTTGGCCTCTGCGTTGCCTATCACACCTCTTCTACAGCCTATATTTGCTTCCCTCACAGCATCTGACAGTGGTTCCAACACCTATCACCATTTGTTACACTACAACTCCCTTGTTCCACTTGCTGATTTGAGGCTGTTTCAATGGAAGCAGTGTAGTTACCAGGCCACCAAAATGATCTGTCTAGCAGACTTAAAGACCATCAATTCAGGCTGTTCTTCCAATCTGTCTGCCCAATAGAGCACAACTTCTTTCCGCCTCTTCTCTCCATGCTTCTGTACTTCAGCTGTTCAGACTCCTGGCTCAATCTCAATCTTAACAGAGTTTCATGCTGGAATAATGGGGTGATTAGGTATTGACTCCTCCCAAAGTGTCAAATATCCATTGTCTGGACCCCTTGGGTCATCATCATGCACACACAGGTGTGATGCGGTCTCCCGCCACAACAGCTAGGCTTCAAGAAGTATTACTGGAGTCTTGCAAGTGCGCCTGCATTACTGACTGACTTGAAGCAGGAAGTGGTTTTGGGCATGACCAATCTCATACACAACCTGTGTAGGCAAGCCAGCTGCCTTTGACATTACCATCACATCTCCACTTTAACCCAAGTACTTTTACTGAAGCGAATGTGACAGCAGGGTCAGCAGCCTTGGCAGCTGAACAGTGTATAATGCCAATGACAAAAAACACTCTGAACTTGTGTGGATGTGTGCCCCACTACCTGTGGAGAGGTACGAGTGTTGTGATATAGAAGCTAGCAGCGCTTGGCACGATTGACCACTTCCAGTTTGAAATTGACACTGGTGAAAGCAAATGTTTGAGCACTGCGCATGCTAGCCTGTTCAATGTCCTTCCAAGACACCTAATAGATATTGTGCTCTATGTGTTATGTAAGAATGTACACTTTCATGTGTTATAATAATGGAGCTAGCAAGGTGAATAATACAATCTTTATGTAATAATAAACAGTTGCGGCTGATACTTATGGCCAATCGAATATGGCCTTGATTATATAACTATTATGATTTTGAAATAATAAAAATTCACATTCGGGCTTTTAGTTTACGTGGTCTGAGGTGCAATTTAACTTAGATTATTGCATATTCGTGTGGTTATATGCGTGCCTGCAGTATCTGCTGTGAACATTGTCGGGTAAACATATTATTTTTAAAAATAAGAACACAGCACCACAGTAAAAAAGCATGCTATTACTAACAAGTAAATGAGTGCACACAAAAAGAACAAGAGCCATGACCTGCCTGCTGAATGTCATCCTACAGTTAAGCTGGAATGACAGAGCAGATGCCATATGCTCGGGATAGCAGTGCCCTTGTATTTGCTCTGACTAGACCAAGTTGAGTGTTGAGGTGACGTGAGATCTGGTAAAACAACCAGGCGAGAGACAAGGTGAGAAATATGCATGTAATCGAGCTTCAAGCTCCCCAGCAGCCATACGTCTCAACAGCCAATGGCATGCATGACCAACCTAGTGAGCGCTTCACATTCATCTGAAGCATGCTTCCTCTGTTCAGAAACCCGGGCTGAGAGATCTATCAACTGGGCTGAACAAGATGGGCACCTACTACCACCAAACATGCCAATGCCCAACCATTATTTCAGTTCCAGCTGTCTGGAATTCAGCCTTGTCAAGGTGGAGGTTAAGACCTGGGGATAGTCTAACAGATAGCCAAGAAGCTGCAAGGTTTGATGAAGCAGGCATTAAACAAGCCCAGTTTGGGATAGGGAAAGCACCAAACAGGAACTGAAATTGTTTGTTCTCTATTTCAACTTCTTTTGAGTCGTTGGAGAAACAAACAACTCATCAATACAAATGACCTCTGCAGGGGAAACACAGGTATTAAAGTGTACATAGTCTAAAGACTGGAGAAGATGGTGACTAGCGTTGGTAGCAAAGCATGACATAAAAAAGGAAGACATGAATGCTGCTGATGAGTGTAGCAATACACTGTGAAGCCTCAGACCACCCCTGCTCAGGCTCAGCTGGGCCTGGATCAATGCATATGCTATCTAAAAAGTCTGGCGGACCTCTTCATCAAATAAGTGCAAACCTTCCAGTGCTACAGAAGAAAGGTGCATCTGGCAATATGGACCCATCTGTCACATTGACAAAGTAACACGAGATCAACTTGGGAGTTGACCAAACCTAAGTCTTTTACTTGTGCCAAAACTTAGAGGCATTCACTTCTTTCACCGCAATGGACTTGGCTACAATAAATATAACTGAAACGCACACAAGCTCAACATTTGGGCATCTCAGCATAATGGTCCTATAGCATTCTGCTCATTAGTTGGCTCAGTCCTTCGTTTTCAGACAGTTCCATTCGCATGGCAAGCTCCTGCTCAATCTGGAGAAGCATTCTACACATCCCCAACCATCATAGACTTCAACAACTATGTACAGCCCAACCTTGAATACACCTTATCATTTTTGGCATGCTTTCCAATCTCATCACAATAATAATTATAGTTATCATCACAATTTATAAGTATTACAAACACACACGAACCATCAAACCTTTTGAATGGCACCATATCCGCGTGCGCTGGACGTGGAAACGTGTCTGCGGTTTTTTGCTAAATGTTTGGCCAAGATTATGTGCGCGATAAGAGCCAGTCCGGTGGAAAAGCCCAGACCAGCATTACACAACGCTGACACGGACTCGAGGTCTTCATCGTTCGCCGAGCTGTGCAGAGCGTCATACACGTTGTCCACAAGTGGGACTATGTTAAACAGACAGAACAAGATAGGGTAGGCCGCCAACGGGAGCAGCTGTTTTAGCGCTTTCCAGTTCAGGTGGGCGTCCAGTAATAGCATCATCCTCGCTCTTTGAACGGGGACGCGACCGTTTCGCAAGTACTAGAAGCATTAAAATCATTGCGAGTGCCATAGCTAGTAGGATGACGGTGGACGGACCAAACCAGATTGCAAATTGTTCGATAATTCCTTTAATATCCTTTTGCCCTGCTTCGCAGTTATCTTCTCTACCTTCGATCCAGCACCACGAACCCGATAACCCATAGGATTTCGTCGTGAAAGGTACGCCGGCTATCACACATGAAAGTAACAGGGTGGTCACTAAATAGAATATCTCTAGCTTCTTGAAATTCTTGTGGAAAACAGCGAAGGAGACTAGATGAAAGGTGACCCATACCGTTAAAATTAGTTTAGTCCACACTGCTTGCGTAAATAAGAAGGCCAAGGCAGTACAGAAGATCTCGCTGTGATTATTCAAAAGATTGATCTGTGCTACGAGAACCATACCAATTTCCAAGGCGGCTAACACCTGGTAAAGAGCCAGCCGGTAGACTGTCTGTCGAAACAAACCCAAGAATACGGTGACCATGATAGCGAAGAAACAAACAAAAACTGTGACGCCATTTGATGAGCTCAAAATCACCAAGGACGCCTTGTCATAGATGCCATCAGTAGAGTTATTGCACAGTGACATATATAAAATACTGTTCTTCTTCAGTAGGCAACCAATCAGTAAGCGCTAGGCGTAGGTGTTTTAGTGGTATGATTGTTGTTGCGTCATAGAGTGTAGTTTAAATGGATCCCTAATGACGCAATAATAGGGCGTGAACCTTTCCGAGATTGCACAGCAACCCGTGCAGCTAAAGAGCTCCATTGCTGGAATGTATCAGTATAGGCTGGGCCTCAAGTTATGAACTTACCAGTGAAATTTTTACTGGTACCCTCGCGACCAGTGATTTAGCAATTTAAACAGCGATAACATGTGCTATGATAGACTGCTTCTTGCTATTGGCTCTGCATATTTGCGTGCATGTGTATTTCCGACACCATGCGTCTGTGGAGCTGCACATCCAGATCAAATTAGAATGACTGTGATCATCTCACCATGCATCATGAACCCAAAAAAAAAAAACCCAACTCGTAGACTACGGAGATCAAGTGGGGGGGGGGGGGGAAATCTAAGACCCAAGTCATGAATATATGATTATTTGCACATTGCTCTATGAATATATAATGAGTGGGCGTGGTATATAACTGAACTTAGGCTACTGCAACGGTCACACTGACAGTTCAGTGGCGGCGGAAGGGGGGGGGGGGGGGGGGGGTGGGGTGGGCTGGGGGATCTTGAGACCCCCCCCCCCCCCCCCCCCCCCCCCCCCAAAATGGCATCGGAGGGGCTGAGCCCCTCCTATTACAAAAGGTCCTGAAAATTAATAATATAACTTATTCCAATGCGGCACTTGCACTCGGCAATCGTATCAAATCGTTTTAGTACACGAACGTGCGTCGCCTGTTCTATCACGTGCTTGACAAAATGAAGCGAAGGCAGGTTCATTTGGATGAAGCGTGGTCATTGAAGCGGGATAAAATTCGATCCCACATTGCCAACAGCTAACTCATCCTAGCATTGATTTTGAGCAGCTAACTGTTCAGCGGAATTACCTCCGCCTACTTTTAACTGTCCGGAGAAGCTGCAGCCAGAAGACAATGCACCAATCGTCCTTCTGCTAATGATTTGACAGCTTGTGACTGTCGAGGTACGTGCTGTAGCAATAAGAGTGAGGTTTATCAGCAGCGGCGGATCCAGGGGGGGGGCACTCGGGGCACGTGCCCCCCCCCCCCCCCCCCCCCTTCATTAATAAATTCATAACTTTTCGGGCCGCATTTTATAATATAGCTGCACGATTGCGCTGTCTATTGATATCCGCACGCATGAACTCTACTACTGTACTATATCCCGGGCCCCCCGATACGCGATCATACTTACCCCCCCCCCGCCCTTCGTATCGGGCCAGAAACCAACAGCACCCCCCCCCCCCCCCCCCCCCCGCTCTTCGTTTTGGGCCAGAATCCGACAGCACCCCCCCCCCCCCCCCCCCCGCTCCTCGTATCGGGCCATAAACCGACAGCACCCCCCCCCCCCCCCCCCCCCGCTCCTCGTATCGGGCCATAAACCGACAGCACCCCCCCCCCCCCCCCCCCCGCTTTTCGTATCGGGCCAGAAGCCGACCCCACCCCCAGCCACACCCACCATCCGTGCCCCCCCCCCCCCCCAAAACCTGTATCCGCCGCTGTATCAGCCTAAATACCTATAATTTTGGATAGCACTATGTCTAACCAAAAATAAAGTGTTCTGGATATACTGTCGTAATGTATACGCATGCACACATCATTTAGATCTAGCTGTGTAACTGATTTGGGATCAGTGATTCAGTGCATGTAAAAGTATTAATGAATTTAATTATCGTCACTTTTAGAGCCCCCCTATATACCTTCCGCCGCGTTCAGGGGCGGATACAGGATTTTCCAAAAGGGGGGAATTAGACCCGCGATACGAAAAGCAGGGCGGGGGGGGGGGGGGGGATGCTGTCCGCTTCAGGCCCGATACGAAAAGCGGGGGGGCTGCTTAGCGCGGAAGAGGGCGAGGTACCTTATATGAAAGGGGGGGGTTGCAACCCCCAAACATCACCCCCCCCCCCCCCCCCCCCCCCCCCCTGTATCCGCCCGTGCAGTTAGTCCAAATTTGTTCATCTTGTTTTTTTTACCTTGTACTATTAAACACCCCTCCTCAAACTGAAATGACGCATTCTAATTTGTATGACTCATCCATGGATAGCTCAAAGGGCGATTATTTCCTAACATGGATGAATAGCTCTATTTGTACAGCTTGCAAGCTGTAGAATTATAGTAAATTGTGCTGCACCTCTGTAGTATGGTGCTGCACCTCTGTGGTATGGTGCTGCACCTCTGTGGTATGGTGTTACACCTCTGTGGTATGGTGCTGCACCTCTGCGGTATAGTGCTACACCTCTGTGGTATGGTGTTACACCTCTGCGGTATGGTGCTGCACCTCTGTGGTATGGTGCTGCACCTCTGTGGTATGGTGCTACACCTCTGCAGTATGGTGCTACACCTCTGTGGTATGGTGCTACACCTATGTGGTATGGTGCTACACCTCTGCAGTATGGTGCTACACCTATGTGGTATGGTGCTACACCTCTGCGGTATGGTGCTACACCTCTTTGGTGTGGTGCTACACCTCTGCGGTATGGTGCTACACCTCTGTGGTATGGTGCTACACCTCTGCAGTATGGTGCTGCACCTCTGTGGTATGGTGCTACACCTCTGTGGTATGGTGCTTCACCTCTGTGGTATGGTGCTACACCTCTGTGGTATGGTGCTACACCTCTGTGGTATGGTGCTGCACCTCTGCGGTATGGTGCTACACCTCTGTGGTATGGTGCTGCACCTCTGCGGTATGGTGCTACACCTCTGTGGTATGGCGCTGCACCTCTGTGGTATGGTGCTGCACCTCTGTGGTATGGTGCTGCACCTCTGTGGTATGGTGCTACACCTCTGTGGTATGGTGCTGCACCTCTGTGGTATGGTGCTGCACCTCTGTGGTATGGTGTTACACCTCTGTGGTATGGTGCTGCACCTCTACGGTATGGTGTTACACCTCTGTGGTATGGTGCTGCACCTCTGTGGTATGGTGTTACACCTCTGCGGCATGGTGCTACACCTCTGCGGTATGGTGCTGCACCTCTTTGGTGTGGTGCTACACCTCTGTGATATGGTGTTACACCTCTGCGGTATGGTGCTACACCTTTTTGGTGTGGTGCTACACCTCTGTGGTATGGTGCTACACCTCTGTGGTATGGTGCTACACCTCTGTGGTATGGTGCTACACCTATGTGGTATGGTGCTACACCTCTGTGCACTTCTGTGGTATGGGGCAATTATGGTGCTATACCTCTATGGTATGGTGCTGCACCACTTTATGGTATGGTGATGCACCTTCTGTGGGTCTATAGTATGGTGTTACACCTCTGTGGTATGGTGCTGCACCTCTGCGGTATGGTGTTACACCTCTGCGGTATGGTGCTGCACCTCTGTGGTATGGTGCTGCACCTCTGTGGTATGGTGCTACACCTCTGCAGTATGGTGCTACACCTCTGTGGTATGGTGCTGCACCTCTGCAGTATGGTGCTACACCTCTGTGGTATGGTGCTGCACCTCTGTGATATGGTGTTACACCTCTGTGGTATGGTGCTGCACCTCTGCGGTATGGTGCTACACCTCTGTGGTATGGTGCTACACCTCTATGGTATGGTGCTGCATCTCTTTATGATATGGTGATACACCTTCTGTGGGTCTATAGTATGGTGCTACACCTTCGTCTAATGCAACTGCCATTTTTCACATTGCATCCATCAGTGTAAGTAAAGTTTCACATTGTTGTATTGTAAATTATGTACATTGTATATTAACTATTCATGCTCAGACATCGGGGATTTAGTTCTGGACTGGATAGCATGAGCTATGCTGAGCCTACCATCTGATTTGGATAAAGACCAGCCCTGACTCACTGCAAGGCAATCTCTGCGATTTCATCACCTAGCCTCTGCTCCCCAACATCCAACAGTTCCAACTGCCCATGCACGGTATTCATGCCCATCCAACGCATGTGCCTTGCAGCCCTGTTCTAACAATCACTTCTGATTTTAAGATGTGATGGTGAGGTCAAGTGCACCTGCTGAGGCTGACCCATTTGGGACTAGAATGATGGCTGGGTGTGTGTGATGATGCCTATCATACCACATACCACAGCCTGGGGATTATAGGCACGCACAATGTATATAGGTGAGAGGACATGATGGCAATATGGGTCCAGGGCATGTGGTGGGCAGTGTGCACAGCTATGGTGGGAATCCCAGTTCAGGCAACTGATTGAGAACAAAGCTAAGAGCATTCAAGCAGCCTTATCTGTTGGTGATGCACTGTCAAACAGCTGACGCTCCTTCATTTTGCCTGATAGTGTCCTCAGAGAGCACACAGACAACAAAAAAACAAAAAGAAGCCACACTGAGTGTATGGCTGCAGAACAAGACTGTTGTAGCTACATGTACTGATTTCGTCTTGTATCAACTGAGCAGAGCCCAAACCGTAACTATCAATCATCCATTTTTCCTTTTGTGAGATTTACTTTTTACTTTAAAAATACCTAGATACACATACAAGCATACAATATTAAAGTATTCAACCTACAGACAGAGGAGCTAAATTATTCATCATTCCCATATATTCTAGAGGACAGTTGAAGTAAGTGCTAATTTTCATGTGCATGTAACTAGTTCGTCTGGAATGATGAAAACACTAGTTGAGAAAATAAATGAATAGACATGAAGCAAATCGTTACTAACATAAGTCCATTGTTTGGGAAAACAGGACATTGCTGACTTATAGAAATGGATGTGTGTCTGCGTGCAACTCATTAATGATAGTTCAAAGTATATGCACTGAGCTTTACATATCAATCGTATATGGTGCATGATGTAATCCCACTAATTATTGAGAATATTTAGTGGCGCACTATGGCCGCTGAATATGTAGCCATGGTTGGCTCCACAAAATATTGAACCTGGTCGTGTCTCATGCGAAAACTTAGTGTGATAACAGGTTGTGTTTCAGTTGACATCTAGTACTAGATTCATAATCATCTGCATGCCATCAGAATTCTTAAAATTGATCTTATATAATCATGTTGTTGCTATCACAAAGGTTGCTACAATGGTGACCATGCAATGGGGTTGACACTTCCTTCAGAAGTAGGAGTTTAACAAGATTTCATTGCAGAAAATGTTCCAATGCTTTTTGTTTTATTCGATCCACCACAGAATGAGTTCAACTACTAACTGCTCAAAAGACTTCAAGGAGATTATCAGTAGTCAGAATATATGAAAAGTGTCATGAATGTGTGCTGAAGATGGCAATACATGTAGGATGTTGATACCATAGGGGTGGCAGTAGGGAGTGGGGTAGTGCAGTTCCGACAGGGATTAAGGGTACAAGAGGGGAACACCCTCCACTGTCACCATCCATGGAGCTGATTAGACTTGAGGTAGAGGCTGTCCACAACTTTACTGGTGTTAGCTATGGTCTTCAGGGTGGCTGTAAATGTCTGGTCCACAAAACTGTCATCAAAGGCAACAAGCACGCCTTGTCCTTGATCCAGAATGCCTGGGGAGGAGAATAGGAAGTGAAAGAGACTAGGGAGTGTGTATGCACATTTCAGTGGGTACAAGAGGGGAGGGATGGGTACAAGACGGGGTATGGTTGGTACAAGAGGGGGCGGGTGGGTACAAGAGGGGGTGAGGTGGAGGTAATTTTAACATAATGCTAATAATAGCAATATAGATTAATTATTGGAAGGATTACACATGCAAACACATAAAAGATGTCCAGATTGCCAAGGCAGCAATCAAAGTAGTATTTGGGCACAAGGACCATGATGAGTCTCCATCCCTTACCACCATTAGACAACACTTTGCAACTGTTTAGAGTCAAGATGCAGACCAACGCTGGGAGTGGGTGTAGCAGGTAGCCTGGATGCATCATGAGGAGATGATGACAAGATTTGGCAAAAACAAATCCCAAACAAGGTGTCCAAGAGAATCCAATGGTCAAAGGATAGCAGATTTCAAGGTACCATGCACATGCAGGCTTGGTATAGGATGCAGCCATCATCGAAGGCGGTTATGATCTTCTGCAGAAGAACCCCAGTGGGGTCGCCTTGTTGGCCACCTGCTCAAGAGGTGTATACTATAGGAAGCCACAGCTAGGGGTGAGCTGCACAAAACCATGTGGCCCAAGGCAAAAGTTGAGGGAAATGGAGAGCATTCATCTGGAAGAGACCCAATTGAAGGATTTGCGCATGTCCACCAAAAACCTCTCACCATCCCAGTGCTTATCGATACGTGCCCTGATTCTGTGTACTACCTTCTTCTGGTCCTGAAGCTCAGGTACCCCCGAACTGAAGAGGCTAGAGAAAGTCAGAGGTCTTGTGCACTATCATGGAAAAGAAGTGCTTCCCAGTTAACGGACTCAATGATTCACTAACAGCAATGGACTTGATGACAGGGAAAGAGCCAATCTAGAGCCTATCTAGCTGGCTTAGATGTGTTAAGCTAAACCAGTTTAATGCACTGCAATAGCACACATGTAGCCTACACTATCCAAATTACTGCACTATGACATTAAACATTGTCACCATTAATTAGCTATGCCATCTGCTTACCACCTAGCTGACCTTTCTTCTGATGATTTTGTTTGGCAGCATAACTCTTGTTACATCAAACACAACAGTGACAGGCTAACACCTCATGTTGAATTGGACCGGGTTGCACTGTACCAGTAATAAGTAACAATAATCAATGGTGCATGCATGAGCTCAGTGCAAAGTCCTTCAGACCAATCACCAGTCCAGAATAGATGCTATGTCAACAGACAATCCGCAGCTTTTAATCCATCCTCTTCCTTCACCTCCTCTGTACCACTTCAGCTCTATCAGGCACCATACATCCATCCCCCACCCACCCAACCACTCCACCACCTCCATCAACTCCTCCATCCATGCAGGGTAGAATTAAATTACATACAGATTTTATCAATGATAGGTACAAAACGAAGTATAGCAACCCTTAAGGATATGGCTCATGTATGGTAAGTTCAATTTCATGCAGGGTAGGTTGATAACATGGACCCGCCACTCCCACACCTGCCCCTCCCCCTCCTAAAACGTTTTAAAGGTCCAAGGCCATGCAAAGCTTTTTATTTGACATTCGCACAGTTGCCCTGTCATGTTCTAACTGTACTGTAACATCCTGTTCCCTGCTGAGTCTGAGAAGAAGACAAAATATGGCAATGCTCCAAATGCATGTCGAGCATTTCATTTTATTATCGTTTCTTTTGATGGTGCATTTTGTCCAGAAGCCAATTTCTTTATGAAACAGTATTTGGAACAAATTAGAGAAATCCTATTGTGAAATTCAGCTGCTGACACATCACTATTATAAATATTTGTTTTCAGAGGGTCTCGGACAAAACAGAGGAGCGAATGGCTTGTCTGATGGTGCAGACCTATGCTCTCACTTGAACAAATTTTTCTCCTTCATGTACATGTATTCATTTAACCCTGCCTCAATTACTATAACATGGAACCACCAGAGTAGTCAGCCATGCATTGACGACCATTATCATGATGCCTGTCCACCTCCACTACAGCTGCCCACATCCCCTTGAAACTAAATACCCATGATATTCAATGAGATGTTTGCAAACATTATCAAATAAGGAAAACCACACTCCTGGGGTTTTGCTGGCTTTATGAAACCACTTTAAAGTTGTTACACTGTAGGTGTCAGATCAATTTTAATTCCACATGCCCACATGTTTTTCTGGGTTCTTGGAACAATAGAGATCCTCCAAACTCCTCGTGGTACTACATACCCCCCATGATATTGTGCACTCCAGCTACCACAAGTAACCCAAGTTAATTAGCGATAACTACACTCCTGGCTTTTGCGGATACCACTTCAAACTTGTACCACTTGTCAATTTGAATGACACATGCTCACATGTGCAGTTTCATTGAGAAATAGAATGCCCCACAGAAACAACTTCTGTCGCAGGCGCTTACTACAAGTACGCCCACACACAGAAATTACTTCCGCCCTGGGTATAAAATACGCTAATACCGATCTGTAAACCATTTTTTACAAGACAAAAGATGTTGAGTCGTGTTCGCAGTGTTATCCGTCCCTCGCAGATTGCCTATCGCGGCCTCTCGACTACAAGACCCGTGCAAATTACAGCACAGGAAGTGTATGACAAGGAGGCGAAATACGGGGCTACCAACTACGCGCCCCTACCCGTCGTGCTATCTAGGGGAGAGGGGGTCTACGCCTGGGACGTAACCGGGAAAAAGTACTTTGACTTCCTGAGTGGATTCGCCGTTCTCGCTCAAGGACACAGACACCCTAAAATCGTGAAGGCTCTTAAGGACCAAGCGGACGTGCTTACTCTGACTTCCCGCGCTTTCTTCAACGACACGCTGGGTGATTTCGAGGAGTATGCTACCAAGCTATTCGGTTACAGCAGGATTTTGCCCATGAACACGGGGGTGGAGGCCGCCGATTTGGCCATCAAGCTGGCCAGGCGATGGGCTTATGAGGTGAAGGGCGTCCCGCGCTACAAGGCGAAGGTCATTTTCGCGGCAGGAAATTTCTGGGGGCGCTCAATTGCAGCTGTCTCCGCTTCAACTGACCCTGACAGCTACGGTGGTTACGGCCCATACGTGCCTAACTTCATCAACATTCCATTCGACGACGTTCGAGCACTCGAGGTGAGATTGCGTTGTGTGTCGCAGTGATGGGGAAAATGAAGGTCTCCACATGTTACCTCCCTTCCCCCCTTACTGTAGCGATTCAGCGACGACCCGGACGTAGCAGCCTTCATGGTGGAACCAATACAGGGTGAGAATGGAGCCGTTGTCCCCCAGGAAGGCTATCTGAAGGCCGTTCGTGATATATGCACCCGAAATAGGGTACAGTCACAGCGATAGTTTTTTTTTTTTTAATGTTCATACAATATTTATATTGTCTGCAGATTCTGCTCATTGCTGACGAAATTCAGACTGGATTAGGAAGAACTGGAAAGTGAGTGTGTGTGTGGGGGGAGGGGTGTGGGCATGTGTGTGCGTTTGTGTATGTGTGTGTGTGTGTGTGTGTGTGTGTGTGTGTGTGTGTGTGTGTGTGTGTGTGTGTGTGTGTGTTCGTCATCATGGTTTTATGTTGAACAGATGGCTGGCATGTCAACATGAGGGTGTGCGTCCTGATATTGTCACCTTGGGCAAAGCACTCTCTGGAGGGATGTTCCCTGTGAGTCTTGTAGTTTGTGTAGTGGGTGCAAGCTTGGAGTATTCATTGTTGGGATTGGCTATGCTTGAATATGTTCTCCCTGATGACTTCAGCAGATTTTAACTTGCTGATTAATGAGGTGCATGTCTATGACTTCCATTTGCTGATAGTATTCCTGCTAATGGTGAGGGTGTTTGTTCCCCCAGCCACTCTGACATTTAACTGCAGGTGTAACAGGAAATCAAGTCAAATAATTCCTTCCCTGCTTATAACAAATCTAATATTCCACAGCCTCCCATGTACCTGATATTGACGTACTCTTTGCTTTGTCCATGCATAGTGACAGTGCACTAACCACTCCCCCTTCCCCTCTCCCTCATAGATATCAGCAGTCTTGGCAGATGATGAGGTCATGCTCACTATCAAGCCTGGACAGGTAATTATGCACATGCAATGATCAGTTGTTTTAAGTGCAGTGAGCTGGTGGGGTCAGTGTTATTGTGTTATTGTGTGTGTGTGTGTGTGTGTGTGTGTGTAACACATACCCTTTAATAAACAAAAGTGTGTTTATTGATCCATTTGTTATTGCTCACGATCCAGTAACCCCTGGATTGAATGGGTTTTAGCTTGACGAACAGTTCAGGCAAGTCTGTCAAGTGTAACCTAACCATCTGTGCATGTGCTATTGCTGCATGGAATCCTGCTAGTAGAGTTTTTAGTATAGCAAAAAATTAGGTCTCTTTATTTAAATTTATGTTCCCCAGTACAATTGATTAACTTTATATGAACATGCACATCAATAATTCATAATTGTAAAACCATTACAAGTGTCCGGTGCATGCATGTTGTTGTGCACTTCCATAACTGACACTACACTTGTCTCATTTCAGCATGGATCTACCTTTGGAGGATCTCCACTAGCTGCCAAAGTGGCAACAGCTAGTCTGAAGGTGCATGGTTCACAGGTGACATGTTAAAGTTAGTGGTCTCACGTTTTCTTGGTACCATCAGGTTATCCAGGAGGAGAAGCTGTGTGAGAATGCAGAGAAGATGGGCAAGGTCCTGTTCTCAGAACTCTCTGCTCTTAACCCCAACATTGTGCCCATTGTGAGAGGAAAGGGCCTGTTGTGCGCTTTGGTGGTCAGGCCTCAAGGAAGTAAGCCTTCCCACATGTTTGTCAATGTCTTGTCAGTTGCCATTTTAGTGACAGTTATATGTACAATATGTTAGCAGCATGCAGTATATTGGGCCATCAGTGGTAGCAAGTATCAGTACCATCTTTGTGTACCAAATTTGCTGCCCTTTATGATTTCTATGTGATTGGTATCCAAGATGATGTATTTGCAGTCATGTATGGCAATGACTTTGATTAACCTAGTCCTTTGATGTGGTTGCCTGAAGTACTAAAACAATTTTAATGGTTGCCACGACAGTGATCATGCAGCCACCACATTCTGCCTCACCTTTTGTACTCTGTCTATTTAGACATCAATGCTTGGAACATCTGCCTCAAGCTGAGGGACAATGGCATTCTGGCCAAGCCCATCCGTGGGGAGATGATCAGGATTGCCCCGCCCCTCATCATCACCAAGGAGCAACTGATTGAAGCCACCACCATCATTAAAAAGACCATCCACTCCATGTGAACTGATGATGTTGTGTGGTGTGGTAGGAGGAGATGGTGCCGTGGAGTGTTGGCTGATATAGGACGCTGTACTTTTATAAATAAAGGTGCTTTTAAATATCTCTTCCAACATCCTGGAAATCCTTCCTAGCACAATGTTGTAGTAATGTGCAGTATATATAGTTGTACAATGTTTTATTAGGTTTATAAACATTACGTGAAGGATCAATGTGTTTGCTGGCATGATGCATGTGTATGTGATCAGAATACTTGCAAAATGGGTATTCATCATTGAACAGTAGATTTGGAATAAGTACTCAATGTATGATAACTGATTAAGTACTCAATGTATGATAACTGATTATAATTAAGTACTCAATGTATGGTAACTTATTTTCCAAGAACCCTCATTTCCAGGTACTACAATAATAATAATAATTGGTCACTCTGGGAAGAAGTATATGCATGGGTAGACAAAGCAGAAGACATAATTATATACTAAATATAACACAAAATGAATCCAACAAGGACTTGACTTTGGATAGAAGAGGGATAGGTGACCATTATGATAATTAATGGCCTAGCTGATTGCTCTATGAAGTCTCACATATAGAAAGTGGAGTTTTGGGTAAACCCCTGCATTCAGAAGAGTGTACTCCTAGAGACAAGCCCAGGATGCCATCACTGACACAATTATAATTATGTTGCCAGCACTAACTTGGCACTGCATGAAAGCTACACCCCTGGTTCATGTATAAGCTGCTGGTTTTGATGAATGAAGGCATGTAAGAAGGGTGGAACAACATAAAAAATGCAATATGCCTATGGTATCATTTAGGCTTATATCAATGAGGGACTGCCCGCAGAATGACCATGAATAGCAGAAAGGGGGGGGGGGGGGGGGGGCTGTGCATGATAGCATGCAGGCATGTGGGACAGATGAAGTAATCATACAGCACTGGGTAATAATTTGGATTTACAATGTATATTTACAAATGTATGTGCTAGCTAATATGGTATATGTAACATTGTAAATATAACGCTTTGTAGCCAAAATGCCACATATTTACATACGCATTTGATTGTAAATCCAAATTATCATGGCAATGCAATGCAGCTGGAATGATGCAGTATGATGAATGTCATTTTTAAAAAGCTACCACCCTACCAGTGCTACTCATCACCCAATCCTGTGTGCGTGTCACTGCGCCACAGCATTTAGTATGCAGAGTTGTGCAGAGTCTGCATATCAACCATATGCAGATGAGTATTGTTGAAGTGTTCATATGCAGACATCTGCAATGAACACTTCAATGATACCCATCTGCATATGGTTGGTATGCAGACTCTTCACAGATCTGCATACTAAATGCTGTGGCGCAGTGTGCATGTAGTGTAATGAATTTCCTCTCCTTTTATGGTCCACATATCCCTTAATATTTAATATAATGCTACTTGCATCCTAAATTGTATACAGTGGTACACAAATTACCCTATAGTTTTGGTGCAATATATCTCATACCAGCAGACAGCATTTTACACAAGTTATTGGCATTAATATCCCCTATGGTAGCGTTAACTTGTGGTTAAATATGTCATGAATATGTTTATTTCGGCTGGGTCAATAACAAAGCTTAATCGGTTCATCATAGCACTGCAGAACACTGTAAAAGTTAGAGAATGAAACAAATGTGAGGGGAACATTCTGAATAAGTCAAAATTCATCCACAATATTATGTTTCTGTTAACCACGTTTATAGTCAAATGCTCTAATTTGTGTACACATGCACACATATTAGATTAGTAGTACCATTGTTTAAAAACGAGCCATACAATATGAAATTATTCATGTGGATGTATCAGAAAGGTTTTGCAGTAAAATGTGTACAGGTGTACACAAATTAGTCCTATGTATAACAATGATTTCACTGAATCATTCCCAACGAATCATGCAAATTAAAGGACTTGCGTATGAAAAAACAGCAGAATGCCATATTTTAATGTAATCTCAGTTGTATCACTCCACCGTCTCAGGGCAAACTGTTGCTTAACCTTTTGGGTGTAACTCCTTCAATATGCATAATCAAACATCTCTGCTTTGGGGCAGGGCACAAGAAATAGCTGATGCATCTTTTAGTTTCTTACCATCTGCAGTACCATGCGGGAACATCGCTATCTTGTAACGATACTACACATTCAGCAGGTCCCCTATCACAGTGTACTAGTTCATGGACAGTGCCATTTTCTTCCTCTTCATCACATGGTATCACTTTTGAACAAACAGCTTCTCTCTCTTCTTCTATCCATCGATTGGTCAACATCTGATGACAAATGAAATTGTGTCATGCTCATTGCATGGGTAGGCTTAAATTTGTTCCAGAGGAGGGAATGCATTGACTTCTGACATTCCAAACAATTTTGATTAGTCACGAGTCCACCACCTGAGTTTTCCAAGTGTCTTCAAATGATGTGGCTCCTTGTCGTTTGGAATTGTGTTTGTCAATGGCATTGAAACTGACACCTTCACTACTTGCATATCGATCTGCTGTTTGTGCCTCCACTGTTCATACCTCTACTATTTGCACCGCTTCTGTTTACTCCACCACCCACCACTATTCGTGCGTTGTATACTCAAATGATGTGAATTTTAAACAATAAGTGTGATTACTTACACATTAAAGATAGGGTAAACAATTTGTTTTCCCCTGTACACATATTATCCAATAAATATGTGTACAGGTAGGTGTACACACGGATGCAAATAGACGATAATGGCAGCGCAGGCACATTCAGCTTGAGCAGGTGATGCTAGCTACAGTCCAAGTAATTAGATCAACATAACTTGTGAGCTTCGTATGTGCACATTAGAACACATAGAAAATAAACTTATATTTTAATTTAAAAAACCACACCACACAACATAATTAATCATTACAAGTTGTTACCTCTGTTTAGGCTATATGCAGCGATATGACCAGTGTGTATATTATCATTAGTTATCACTTTTGATGCATCAATGTGAAAGGTATTGTAAAATGATTAGTGTTGCATAGACGGCAATTCCTACACTGCATAATAATTTGGATTCACATTGTATTTACTTTTATTCAAATGTGTATGTATATGTGACATAGTAAATGAATCCCTATTGTGTTGATGTCACATATACCATATATACTAACACATTTGCACCACATATGATTAATAGTAAATACATTGTAAATGCAAATTATTATGCAGTGAGCTAGTGGGCACAAATACCCTTAAAATTTATTGCAACAAAAAGATATACATACACCTACAGATAGAATAGATTAAGATAAGAGAGTCCGGGCCATAATTGCTCTCACAACAGACCTGGCCAAGGTGAGGTTAAGCCTGCTGTATATTTCATACACAAAGCTGCTCTTTGATTTTGGAGACCCAATGGCAAGCCCGGGTTGCTAGACGGGAAAATGTGTCCCTAGCCTCCTTCCCCCAATTCCCATAGGTCTCGACTGCCAGAGGGATGCACACCCACCCTAGCTCACTGCATTTGGGATCATTAGCCTTGTGCTTGCGGGTTTCGACTGATAGAGCTGCAAAGCCTGATGTGATGTATGCTGAATTAAGTGAGGCAACAGAGAGGGGGGATGACACAGTGAAACCAAAGGCAGCAAATCTGCCAGTGATCCAATCACGAACCAAAACATCAGCTGGGCGGGATCGAGAACCATCGGGTGTCAAGTTGCTACCAACTTCAACGTGAACACCAAGATGGGCCTGGTGACAGAGATCAACAAAGACATCTCGAAGTCGATTATGTCGTGAGACCACATCTCCACCCTTCTTACATGTAACAGCATGGTGACCCAGGAGATCTAATGCTGTGTTAGGACAAAGAGAACAGGAAAGCCCTCTGGAAATATCCAATCCCAACCACCACCTAATGCCTACACAGAACTCATGAGGGTCGAGATGTAAACCAAGCTCTACACTAGGCACCACTGAAAGCCAAGAGGATGTGTGAGGGGCTGATGCTGAGAGGAGGCGAGCCTTGTTAGCAGGAGATGAGGAATCTAAGAGAGCTCTAAACTGCTCAGTGTCAATTTTGAAAGACAGGGCCTTTTGAGGTATGGGTGAGTCTACAGTAGAACCAATGAGAATAGTGTCTTGAGTAGACACTAGGCCATTGAAGGTGCTCACAGCATGCTTTAGGTGTTGGTTATCTACATCTGCAAACCCGAGGAGCTAATAGAAGCAATGTATGCTGCACAGGCATGCAGAGCCAACGAATGCAATCCCAAAACTCCATACCTCAGACCCAGCTGTACTTGCTGCCAGGCATGCTCAGTGAGTTCCAAAGCAGAACATGTGGCAAAACATTCCTTCACTGCCATGTCAAATATCTGCAAAGGGTCAGAGGATAAGCTGGGGGGAGTGGACCGAGCGATGTGAGCCAATCTACAAAAACTACCACACACACGAAGTAGGGTGGAAGCCACCTGGGGGTCAATGACAGCAACAACCTGAAGCCTGGATAGCAACTTCAAGGCCCCAACCCACTTAGAGGCAATGAATTTGGCGCAGTGGATATAGTCACCAATAGGAGTGCTAAGGATATTGAGGTTAGGAGTGTGGAAGGCTTTCATTGAATCCGGAAACATTGTAGTGTCAGATCCACAGAACACCTCACATTTGGACAGATTGATGAAGATATACCCAAAGAAGGACCCATGTTCTCAATAATGGTGAGGGCCCGGAGCAGTGATGACTTAGACCCAGCTAAAACCCCATCATCAAGGTACCATGCCTAATACAATAGGTTAAGACAATCATCGTCAGCATCAATTGATGACACTATCCTGTGCAGCACTAAGGCAAAAAATAAGGGACCCAACGGATCGCCTTGCTGCACCCCTGATTCAGATGTTAAAATGCCTAAAGGGTGAAACAAAAAAGGCTGGGAGCCATAACACCACATTGCCCAGGGAAGAAGTTCTGGAAAGAAGTTTGAACATTCTAAAAGGAGAGCTTCCCTGGAAATGAGGTTAAAGGCATTCTTCATGTCAATCTTAATGACTGCAAAGTCATTATCTAACCAATGATCCTCAACACAGCGTCTTAGTCCATGTACAATCTTTTCAGTCCCTGAGGCACAAGCCACTCCCAGTTGAAGAGGTTGAAAGAAATCTGATGCCTTTTCCTTTACTAAGGCATATAAAAACTTCCCAGTAAGCCTTCTCAGGGTTTCTCCCACTGCGATCGGCCTGATATCTGGGGGTTTAATTTTTTTCAGTGCAGTCAAGTTGCCACCAGCAAGATATCTAGACACTTCAGATGGGACCTTGCCTGATGCCAGGAGGTTTACAACACTCTTCATGGAGATACAAAGTGGAGAAGGTAAGGGGATACCTACTACATCAAGGAGGTGCTGAACCCTGAGGCCTGAGGGACCTGCTGATGTTCCTCTGGGAAAAGATTGCAGGGTGGCTGCAATGTTGAACTCAGGGCCCAGAGATGGGGGAGGGGAAGTTGGCTCTGGGGCAGGAGCTGAAGGAGGTGTGTAACTTGGGTGTTTAGCTTTGAGCAGCTCCCATGTTGTGTCATTGTGGGGGGGCAATACCATCTGAAAGGAGCATCCGATAGATATGCTTTGCCATACATACCCAACCTAGCCAGGGTGACTGCTGAATATAGAGACTGCTTGAAGTCTGCATCCTGTCTAGTGGGAGTTGACCTTGAGTACATTGAGTACTTTGATTTTCATGTAGTCATGTATTTTATTATTAATACAGAGTATATAACTGTCGTTGCAGAGGCGTGCAATTTTTTTTTAAAAGTACATATGAATGTGATGATGTATTTAATAGAGTTGAGGTTTGTTAGGCATTACCAATAACAAGGCTAATTTAATTTGCCTTTAGTTTCACTACAGTACAATCATAATTCTGGGAAGAAGCCACCTGTATATGCATGGGTAGACAAAGCAGAATACATATGTACATGTACTCAGTAATGTGACAAGGATTTGAACATAACTGTGCCTTGGGATAGAAAAGGGATAGGTAGATCAAATGTACCACTATGAAAAATGAGTTTTTAAAATGGTTAATATGCCCTATCTAGATGGAGGTTATAATTAAGTCTAGCATATAGATAGTGAAGTATTGGATGACCTCACACTCAGAACAAAGACTCTATCAAGCCCAGGATACATATATGGGTCTTGCCATCGCTGACACAAATTCTTCCTTGGCTAGGTTGCCAGCACTAATTTTTGGCACTGCATGAGAGATAGCAAACTACTCGTGATTCAGCTTTAATGATGATGATTGCACTACTAAAGATACCTAAGTCAAAGATGGGGATAATTAAAGTATTCTGTAAGTGGGAATAAGAATTCACCCTTATACTCGAGTGAAGAGAATGAATATAAATGCATGCACTGTTTGAAAAATGCAATATGCTATCATTTAGGTGTATATCAAAGTGGAAATTGCCCATGGAATAATCATGAATAGCATGGCAGCATGAAGGCATGTGGGACAGATGAAGTACGGAACCTAGTGTAGTTGTTTGTAAATACATCAACACCGTAGTAAATATTTAAAGCTTTCAATTTCTGTAGTGGAACCACATTTGACTAATAGTAAATACAACGTAAATCTAAACTATTATGCAGTGCAGCTGGCAAGCTTGATCAGGTGATGATGGACACATTCAAACTACAGTCCAAGTAATTGGATCAACATAATGTATGAGTTTCGTATGCGTACGTTTGAACACATAGAAAACATACAGTAAGTAAACCACCTCCCTCCAAAGAAAAAGGTTCGTGTTTTTAAAATGTGTGCAACTCCCATAACCGCAAATGTCTCCACTAATTTGCTTAGTATGTCAGGAAGTACAATGGTACCCATGTATGAGTATGGAAAAGGATACGCGCAAGTGTTTGCAATTACTAAGACAATGGCATTTAAATGCACTTTTTCAGCAGGGGTGGAGTGGAAGGAGGCTTATAAGTGATATTAGTACTAATATGCCACAAACACAACATAATGAAAACGGATGTGGCAAGACAGAAAATTTGATTAGCTGCACCACTGATAGCAGAGTACTCTGTAGCTGTACATAGCAAAAATAAAATCTCAACAAAAAGAATGTAGACAAACAGTATGTAACAGGCACATGTATATACATGCATATGGGGCATTCACATGAATACAAACAAACATATTCTTCTGAGGTGCTACTGCCTATTGTCTTTGGCCAGACCATGGATATACCAGTTCCAACTTGTGCTCCATGCATTTGACCGTGCCTCCTGGAGCTTTGCCTGGAAGTGTTCCCTGGCCTCACTCTCCTGCACATCAAGCACCAGAGCATCGCGCACATAGTTCAGATCATCTGGAGACCGCAGTTCTGGGATGCCAGTCTGAAGCATCATGGCCAGAAGGTTGATGAACAGTGAGGCCTTCCTTCGCAGGATGATGTATGCCTCCTCACAAAGTTTAGTAAATCTGAAAGTACAAAATACTCCAAGCTTATTTGTGGTACTAAATGTTGGCATGGGTTCAAATAAAGAATATGTTAAAGTCTAACTGTAGAAGGCCCCTTGCTGTAAAAAAAAAAGGTTGTGCTCATTTGACAATACTGATCTTTGTCTCTGGTGGTCCACTCAAATAAATCCAAGGGCACTTGGCAAGTGGCATTAATAGTTACAGGAAAGACAATGAGCAATGTTCAAACTGCTGTATACATAGCCTTTTGTCAGTATTCATTGCACTGCCCACCAATTGGATTCAAATATTCCCAGAACTACATGTAAAAGCATATACATGTAACTAGATTCTGGGAATTCCTGAATCTAATTTAATGTCTATTGTCCTGAATGTTCACAGGTGGAAATAACATTGAATTACAGACACGTAGCGTAAGTCCTTTTAGGCTTGGGCCGAGATATCTACGCCTTAAATACTTGTACACCAAGCCGTGGAAGTGGACCTATCCATTACCTTCCGCGCGGTAAACTGAACGTGCTACGGAAGGCAAAAGTACGCCATCATAGCTAAGTCGGCTAAAGGCTCTCAAGTAACCTTCACAAGTTAGTACTAAGTCCTTAAAACAACTATTTGCCGTGACCTTAGCTAAAAAGGCGTAGTTAAAACCTTCGGAACCTTTTTTGGCACGTTCAGTGTACCATGCGGAAGGTAATGGATAGGTCCACTTTCACGGCTTGGTGTACAAGTATCATAAGGATTTAAGGTGTACAGTGTAGATATCTCAGCCCAAGCCTAAAAGGACTTGCACAACGTGTCTGTAGCATTCAATGTTATTAGGTCCCTTCGTAGACCGAACGACAAAACTTTTTTAGCTGTGTACCCGGGTGTACAATTGTACCCCCGGGTGAACATTCAAGACAATAGACATTAAATACATATAAACAAACTGACAGCTTTAAAATGTCACATCCAATACAAATGGACACCTCTTATTGGCGGGAGGGGTGGGCTAAACATTGTGCCACCATACATGTACATGTAGCTGCGCATCTGGTATTGGAAAAAGAAGCTGCCTAAAGATTACAAGTAATCAAACATGAACATAAAAGCAACTGGTCCAAGGTACATATAAGCAGTCTAACACGAACACTCGACATATCTGCAACAACTTATACAGGCAATAATGCAGCTGCATATGTACATGTACATGTAAATACTTTAGTTAAGTGCACAGCTCTATCACTTACTTTTCAAATCCAAAATGTTTCTCAATGATGATCTCAAAGTCTTGAGGCAATACAAAAGGAACTCTTTCTCTCCGCACACCAAACTTCACTTTGAAATTGCCGAGAAAGTGACCGAAGTCAATGTGGAAGAGTTGACCATCCTCTGTTATCATGATGTTATCAGAGTGACGATCTCCAATGCCCAGCACATATGTAGCAACAGAGTAGCCAGCACATGAAAGGCAGAAGGCTTCAGCAGCCTTCACAAGGCTGAAATAAGATGACTATTATTCGCACAAATGCTACATGTATACAGTATATGAAAAATTAATGTACCAGTCTACTATAATGCGTTGAAAGCAAACGTTTTAATCATTGATGAGGTCTTACAAATATTAGATTAATCAAGACTGAAGTCACACTCTGACTTCTCAGGGGTAGGGGTCATGAGACATACATGTAAGGTCACCTTTGGCGATCAGCCATTGTGAGGTATTAATGTGACCTTTTCCTAGGATGCTGTTTTTGCATTTGGTGTACTCTTAAACTCTCATAAATCGAGCATGAACTAATCTTCATCAAGGGCAATAATTTTCAAATTTCATATTCCATGTAATTAGATCATAACCACTCTGCCATACTAACAAAAGGTCCTTTAATACTGAGAGATTTTATGAGGTGGGCTGACATGGGATTTAGGAAATAACAAACAGCAAGTTACTGGATGGCTTAACTGTTTGGGCAATTCCATCCACCTCAACCTCATATCTCAATTGTCTATCTAAACATCCTTTAAGGGTTGCTGGGAAACTGAATTCAACATAGAATAGCACTTCACAAAGACAGGCCTAAGTGTTGTGATTAAAGGAACATTGGATGCATGTGTACAAACTTCAACTCCTTATTTTTATGGATTAAAAAGTTCTGTACAAGCAGGTCCCGCCCCCAGGGTGACATTCAGGACAATACACATTTAAGTACATGCATGTAAGGCCAACTTACCTTGGTTCTGTTTGGTTCTTCTCTTTCAGCCAATGATACAGCACCTGGCTATCCCAGGTCAGCTTAGGTCGAGCAGTTTTGTGGTTCTTCTGAATGTTGGCTATTGTATCGGCCTTTCTCACCACTTCTATGAAGCCCAGCTTATGGCCCGTAGCCACACAGCCATATGGGAGCAGCCTGGTGCAGTTAACAACATAAAAGCAGTCAACATACAGGAGAACACATACATATGTACATGTACATGCATACAATTTTATTCCCGCCTTACACACCTCACAGTATGTTTTCTATCTCATTACATTATTATTTCTTCTCACTCTGCATCACGTGAACATAACACATCCTCACCTTCAAGACCACACCCACACCCATTCACACCATATGCTTAACAACCCTTCCACCCACCTCAGGTCAAGTCCATCTTGCTGCCATATGTTGTCCATAATATTGATGATCTGTAGTGTAAGCATGTCTTGACGGAGATCTAAAATGAAACAAGTGAGACAGCTGAACTGACTGGATGGGTCGTAACGTCACAGCTTACCATCGCCATTCTTAAATATGATTCTGATGTCTTTGTGCTCTGCTGAGGTGTCAGGATTCTTGAAGACTAGCAACAGAGGCCTCATCTTTGAGTCAAAGAACCTACACTCTGCAACACTGTGCAGTGTTAGACCAATAGTGAGGTAATAATGCAGGGTACTATGAGAAGAGTACTGTATTAAAAGTAAGTAGAGCAAAAATAAGAGCTTGCACTGAGAATCAGTATCAAAAATAGCAAACATGCACCGAGAATTCAAGCTGGTCATAAAAATCTCTGTACAATGAAATAGACCAGTGCCTAAGAAATTATAATTTGCAGAAATTCGTTCACACTGTTACATGTACCTCTCTGCACACTCAACTTTTCACCTTCACAGCTTCATATATTTTACAGAGATTATTGTTAAGGTACACACAGGATAAGCCCACAGTCTTGACACTTACAAACTACAACACAGCACACATTGTACACACATACGTCCATGTATACACTTTTTCCATTAACAAGCATACATGTACAGTGCTTTTCACTGTTTGCAATAAGACTACCAACTTTACTTGATATCTCCAAGCCTGAACTTAGGGTTGAGGGTGGAGATGCGGTCACACATAGTCACTCTGTACTCCTGCACACTAAGCAAGTCCCTCATGGCTTCACGAGCCTTGTCCTTCTTGTCCTGTGCAAATAAGGCATGCACATGCTCACATGTATAGCTACAATAAAGAGCAACATCACTGAACGCAAAAGGACACTGTGCATGCATACAAACAGAACATAAATTTTGTATATGTACATAAGAACACAGCAGGAAAATAAGGCTGTACTTAAATACAGTACATGTACATGTACATGTACATGTACATGTAGGGGGAATGCCCTGTATAATTAGCCCCTTCTCCTTACCCTATCTCTGTAGTGTTTGGAATGCAGGAGCTCTGATATGCTCTTCATCTTAGTCATAGCCTCCATCTATGTAACCAGCCATGACAGAACTGTGCACAACATGCACCCGTGATCAGCAGACCTGCTTCTGGAGGTCAGCCATATGGTTGGGACTCCCCCTGAGGTAGGCATCCAACATCAATCCAAACCTGAGAGAGACCTCTGGAGATTCTATCTCTGACCTGGCACATGCACAAAGAAATTTGGATTATACTTATTGCTTGTTTGTATATATACAGATATCCTCAATTTGAGTAAGGTTGATTTTTAAACAAAAAACATTCATAACCACGCACACAAACATACGCACACAACAAACATATGCACACACACAAATAGTATGACTGCTTCCTTCCCAGTAAATGTGTCAATGGCTCTAAGCTACACATTGTATACACAGTCATGGAAATGTATAATACTATACATGCGAAACTCACACGCACACACACACAAA
The DNA here is from genome assembly GCA_963681505.1 of Eunapius fragilis. Lineage (NCBI taxonomy): Eukaryota > Metazoa > Porifera > Demospongiae > Spongillida > Spongillidae > Eunapius > Eunapius fragilis. Next base: position 2,777,007 of record OY811993.1, read on the forward strand.
TAGTATGACTGCTTCCTCCCCAGTAAATGTGTCAATGGCTCTAAGCTACACATTGTATACACAGTCATGGAAATGTATAATACTATATATGTGAAACTCACACACACACACACACACACACACACACACACGTACACACACAGGTACATGTAATGCAGTACTGTTAGTTGCTACAACAATGTCAGCATGTATTTGATAAAAACACTTGACAAAGTACATGTACCTGAGGTGCCAGAACAAGAAATGTCCAATCCTCTTGTTCTTCCACGCCCTCTCCAGAAGGAGGCGGCCCAGAGGACAGTCCAGGTGGCTCTCATATTTAAGAGCTTGACAGAGCTGTAACAGGTACTGAAGCAGCTCTGTATCACTGGACAAGGACAGTGCCGTTACACACACCACAACAAAGGGGCATGGATCACCTCACCTGAACTCTGCAACAGACTTCACGGCAAATTCACGGACCTGAGGGTCTTGGTAGGCATAGTCCAGTAGCTCTAAAGCTTCTTCAGGCGTGAGGGGTCTGACGGCACTTAAGATGGAGTGCATCTGTTATGATAGAGACAAGAAAAGACTGTATTAATAGATGCCTAATAGCTGTAAGTAAAGCCGTCGTAAATTTATTTCTTGCTGTACATGTACATAAAATATTAAAACCTATTGTACAATCATGAAGAGAAAAAAAGAAATAATTATCAAAACAAATGTGTACAAGTGGGACAGCCCACACACATGCATTTTGTCTGAATCCAGGAAACTGTTACAAGTGTACATCCTTCACACTACAGAATGATAATCACCTGATGTGCTACTGCATGGTATTGGCTATCACACAGCAAGTACTCTAGCACTATGGCCTTTGATTATCACTGCACAGGTATAGGTGCCCTTATACAGGCCCTAACCCCACCCCAACACTGACCACAGCTACATCCTTGTGCAAATACCACTTGACAGAGTTGAGCAACTTGGGAAGTGCAGAAGGCTTGTCAAACAAATGCATCCTGTGTGGGAGGAGCATGTAAGCTGACAAGAGGCACAAAAGCATGGCTCTAGTCACCTCATCCTCCAGACCAGGTCCTTCTCCCGCTCATCCAGGGCTGAGAGTTGGTCACGACAGATGATAGAATTCAGTTCATTTGCATACTGCTTGGGTACAGACTCTTCAGGATGCTGTTTAGGTTGTGCAAAGATAAGCAAAAATATATACACATGTACAATGTCCTACACATAAGTTAACTACCCTGAATGCATCACCAAGATGACATTATAATGCCTAGTTCAACGATGTGAATAGACTGCTTGAATACCACCTTGTACAGGGTATCATTGCCTCACCCCCAAAACATTCATAACAGAAGACTTGTATGATGCAGGGGCAATACACATACAAGCAGAACTCTGAAAGATTGGCACCTGGGACCTGCCCGTGCTAGAAATGCTCTGGAATGAAATGCTTTACCATTTCTTGCACGGGCAGCCTCTTGTACAAATGTTATCTATAGTAGTACATGTAGATACAGTGGAGTTGGCCTGAACTGAAAAGCAGGATGCAAGTGTTTGAGGCTAGTTCACCCCAAGTCCTGAAGGATTCGACTACCTTCCAAGCTCGTCTCACATGGTTGATGCAAAAACCAATTACTGGTTCTAGTTAGCAGAATATTGAGGACACCAATCAAGTTGAAGGTCCACATGTAAGCCTGATTCAACAAGAGTGATGTGATGGTTTGAATGTCAATAAACTGGTTTGGATCAGAGAAAATTTCTGGACTTACAATTTTAATAGAATTACAAAAATCTGTGGGGTACAAAATGCACTCCTCTTTTACGCTACAATTACTGGCAAGTTTTCCCTCTATTCATCCCCCACTGAGTACTGAAATCATCATAGCAGTGGCCTGTAATGATATGCTCTTCCTAGACATAACCAAAATTTAGGGGCTAAATACAGACCACAGATCCTATTTAATAACCACTGCTCACAAGAGAAAAAACAACAAGGCTGCAATGTACTCTGGCCTTGTATGTAACAACATTAACTTATTGGGTTGTGCTAGGTGACCACTGCATCAACACCACAAAACTTGTCAAAAAACCAAGGATGGGGATGGTGACATTTGCAGAATCCAGCAAATCCACCCTTCTGGGTAGTTTTTCATGTTTTCAATTTTATTTTATTTTCCGCAAAGAACCTCTATTCAAATGGTCCTTATGCATACAAGTACTAAATCGTAAAGTTATAAAGAATGTAATATATGTAGCCATATATTTCCATGCGAGTGTTACATTTCTTTTGCTTATACTGAAAATTTAGAAGATGCATCACAAGGATGTTGCTCAACACTGTCCCATTTAATTGTAGCTGCAAATCAAATGTGTGTTATAGACTAAAAATACAGATACAATAGTACAAATGATCACTAAATACGTACACTCCCATCTTACAAGTGACATCTCCTTTCCAGCAAGCTCATAAATTTTGGCCATGTCGGGATATGCTGGTATACCTTCCGGGTATTCTGGGTACTGAATTGTAATTGACGGAGAATCCAAAACATTGGGGTTCAGCATCACAGTGCCTAGATGTAGAGTGCAGAGAAGTAAAGCAGTCAACCACAAGTAGTTCAACACAATATGTACATCTGCACAGTGCATACCAAGATGTACATGTACATGTAGCATAATGAAACCTCGCTATCTGATTGGTCAAATGCAGGTATCTGATTTTTCATAGAAACCCCCTAAGTGCCAGAGGGCGGATATTTTACAGTAGAATACCCTCCCCCTGGCATTTGCTAGCTTTAAATTTAATAATGCAATAACAAATAGTATGGTATACTATGGATACATTCTCATTAACAATAAATATGGAGGCATGGATAGAACAAATAAATTTTATTCATGCAGCTAGGTCATTATTGGATATTAAAGACTATGGATGAGCACAAATATTATACATTCCAGGAACGTTACAGAGTTATGCATCACACTGTCTGTGGTATTGATGGTGGTGGCTTCAAGTGAAGAGCTGCAGACATATTTGTATTTAGGATGTTTGATATCTCTTCGCGTTGGGATTCAGATGTTCGTTTATATGAACGAATACCTTCAAGACTACGATGACCTGTTCTCTCCATCACAAGCTGTCCATTGACTCCGACTGGTATAATCAAGTTTTCGCTCGCAATGAATGGTTTGTTTTAAACCCACCAATTCCTTCAAGTTTGCATATGCTGGCTACTATATTATTAAGTGCATTGTGTCCAAGAGGTGTATCTGAATACCAACAGGATTCTTTTGGGTTTGGCAATGGTTGCAAATAAAACACTTCCGATTTGCAGCTTACCAGACAGCATGAAAGGTCAGCCTTACAAAATAACGTTAATGATTCTTTGTGCTTGTGTAGTGTGTTACAACCTTTGTAGATACTTTTCTACCTTAAGTCCATCTTCCACGTGGCATAGGTAAGACTTTTCACCTTCTTTTTCAATTACCTCTATCAGACAGGGACTAATCTGTAGCTGGCGATGCTCTTTACCACTCCTGAGAGCAAAGCAGTTACAAAAAAATGATTGTTTTGAGAAGAGTTTTTGGGTCTGGGTCTCCCAGAAAGCCTTTCTCCCAAAGAAGCTCTTCTTCCTCCCAGGACAAAGCTTCTGCCTGCTTCTTTTTAGACTTTGCTTTGTGCCGCTTCATTTCTGGATTCAGAGTTACTTTAAATAGACTAAACTCAGCGTCCTTGACAAGGTCCAAACTATTGTGTCCACTTTGACGCAAATGTCGCAAGAGTCTGCTGCAAATGTGGTGAAGGATATTTGGAGGAAATTCTGTTCCGTCTTTTCTTTAATAAATCTTTGCATGGCATTTTCTATTTCTTCGTCTGTCTTCGGAACTGCAAAAGGTCAAGTGTCAGGTCAATTACGCAAGTTGGCTGGCAAGTATTCACTGTGCTTTTTGTCAGGTTTTCATCTGCGATGAGCCAATCCTCTAGGTCAGCACTCAGTATTTCCATTCTTTTTGATAAGGGTTACCCAGTTTTGTTGAATATATTAACAAATCACATTGGTTAATAAGCGCGTTGCTATAGCCTAAATCAGTTAGACACTGAAACCGAGGGATCTAAATGATTTAGAATACTCGAGGGCGCTTACCTATTTAATTACACATTAATGTGAGGCAAGAAAATACAATCCCATAGAATCACTCAAATTCAAAATCTTGCATTTACAAAATTGCAAGTCATATAACCAGTTTAGCAGCTACGCTAATGTCCACGTCATGGTACATTACAGGTATAAAACAATACTGAATGAATGCAACACTTCAATTTATTTATAAATTATTCCAGTTCAAAAGTGTTGAGTTCATTCACAGACTGCCCTGACGTGTATATGACGTGTATGATGTGATGTGCTACTATTGTACAGGTTGTCCACAAATAAACCGCAACATTTTGAATAGGAACAACGTATAAGGCATTGGCATTGCACCCATTGTTGGACACCCTACATTACCTTAGTGTGTTTTCCAATCAAAGCAAGGTCAACAAAGGTTGCTTGAAACACTGCCATAAGGATAATGTTAGTGCTAAAGGTTAAGTGTCCATGAACGAATGCAACACTTTTTATCTATTCCCATGATGGACACCCTGTATATGGTTAATACTGATGTGGTACTATAATACAGGGGTGTCCACAAATGAACGCAATGCTATGGGAATAAATAGCAGCGTTGTGCTCATGCATGGACAAACTGCATATACATGCATTGCTCTTAATTAACCTTTAGCACTAATGTAGATCTTTATAGCAGTGTGGAATACGTAACAACAACTGTATAATTGTGCGGTTTCCTGAAACATAGGCAGCAACTTAGTACAACATCACATGTAATTTGAACTGAAAACCAGGCACCACTTACCAATAGGTCTCAGGTTATCTTCAGTGGGATCCTCTGGATCAAAGGGCCAGCAGGAGAGCACAGCAGCTCCTGTACGCAGGAGATTCTTGTAGTCAAATAGAGACTGGTTGACCCAGGCCAATGGCACCTTCTCAGTCTACAATGAAGTTTAAAATGCATAATGTTTCCCAAGCACAAAAAACTGGACATCCCATTTCTATGTGCACACAATTCTGTACATTTATGACCATAGCAGGGATAATGGACACCACAAGTCACAACCTGCAAATTGTACACATTACACAAAATTCAGTTCTAAAGGAAGGAAGCATTGTGGCAGTGCACTGGTCTACTGTAGAACAGACATCGTATCAGAAAAAAAACATAGAGGGGATTGGAAGCCACCTACACAACACCAATTAACGTGGATAGACTTAGCAAGGGTATTTAAGCCATATGTCTTTCCAGCCTACACTAACCCTAAAACCAAAATGAAGCCCTAACACGTTCCACTTGACAGGAGCTTTCCAAACTTCCCCTACACCACATAGATCTGCAATATCTACAGTACATGTACATGAATGTGTAGAACCAAATTAGGAAAGTCGATGTACATGTAGGGTAGGGTGTTCAATGTCCTATGCACATACACGTACATGTATGTGCTGCTTTAAGGGAGTACACTGCACTCACACAAGTTTTGTCAAGAACCAAAATATGCCCACATCACATTATCAACACAGCAAGCAATAAAATGATCATCTTTCCAGCTCATATGGAGATAAAGGTACACAAAGCAGAGGATACCAAATGTACTATATAAACCTGATAAATGCATCCTCCTTTACAGGAGCTCTCCAAACCACCATTACACCACATAGAAGTACAAGATCTACCTGAGGAAGCAAGAATGAGCAAGGCTCTCTTATAGGAAAGCTTATAAAGACCACAAGCCAAGATGGAGCATCCAAAGACAAGCAATATCTGTAACCTTAACAAGGTTCACAACAAATGTAGAGTGGAATTGTATCTTTTAATACCTCTTAATTCACATTTGCCGAGCCATTGCCGTACAAAATCCTACAGCTAGGTGCCGTACAAAATCTTACAGGATTTGAAAATCAGCTCCAGCCTTGTCCAGAGCGTTTAGTCATTCTCACTAGATAGCCCTGTCTGTGCGCATTGCAATATATGTGTGCATGGGTGGGTTTCAATTCCCTCTATACCTTATCTCTGATCATATTTAGATGCAATACCTCTGCTATATACATGTACATATACACTGTTACCATCTGCAATTATTTGTATGGTACCAGAAGCGTGTGCAATGTGAACACACAGGTGGCCCTTATACATTGTAAATTTGCTTATACAGTTGACCAAACCTCTTGTTTCTTTTTCTTGGATTTGGACTTGCCCCCATACAAGGCATAGATACCCAGACACAGGCGGGCTCCTCTAGGGAGGTCCATCACCATGATGCTGAACTCTATGAACTCATTGATGTTCCACACCAAATGGCCCTCAGCATTAGTACTGCCCTCAGCCTGGACGGGCCGTGTCCCCTCTGAATTACACAGCAGTTCATCGCCATGGTAGAGCCCAGCAAACAGCTGGATCTGTTTTGGGAAGAAGAGTAGTGATTTATCTGACCACCCCACCCTTGAAAATTATATTGGATGATACATCTTTTCTGCTAGAGGGTTTATATAAAAATAACTAGGCTTTACTTTAAACAGAATTATGAATAACACAGGGATACACATGCTTCTAGCATACCGATGTGTCTTTTGCAACGTTCAGCCGAGTTGCACTCTGTATTTTGATCTTATACTTTTCATCAATCTCCCAAAGATCCCTAGTTGCAGACACTGTGCAGGATGGAACACGGGTCCGCATGAACCCTTTATGGACAATATGGCATGCACAATACACCTCACTGTACCCCTCAAAGCAGGATACCCGTAGACACTTCACTGTACTCACTTTGCAGCAAGTCGATTTACCCCTCGCACGCAAACAGGATGCCACAATGGCATAAATTGAAACTAGTCTCCATAGCATAGCATATACATTACTGAAATGGAGCTGGTGCATTATACTTATCTAACTCCTCCAGGAGTGGTCTGCCTCAAATAGGAGCCATTTGGAGCAATATTTAGGTACACTTCCTATAATTCACAAGGCTACAATTGTTCTCCTCAAAAGGTCCACAATAGTATCAGTAGTGATATTAGCACTCGGTCCTAAAGGTCAAGCTGAAAAGCCTTTACATGTTTTCGATAGACTTGAACTTGTCTTGCATGTACATGTTGTGTGAGCAGTGACAGCATCTGTTAAACAATAGCAGGCTAGGGGCTTTGATGTGCCCCCCCCCCCCCCTTGAGGTGATGAGAGACTCTGTATGTGATGTACCTATATTTGCAATATCAAAATACCAAAATGCAATATTGATGCTCACACTTTTTTGCATCACTGAGGCCACCCTCAAGGTGTAAATTAATATCAAAGCAACTTATGGCTTCACATCTTTTTAACAACTTCTGTGTGTTATACAGTAATAGAATGCAATGATTGGGACCACCCTCAGACAGTGAATATATTATATCTCATGCACTTGCAAGGTATAATCCCCCAAATGCAGAGAGAAGCGAACTTCTAACCTGAAGCATACCTCCATACTCAGCGATGCACAAGCAGCAAGGGAGTTGTGATGCAAATGCCATAAGGGTATAAGTTCAACTGCAATACTTTCATCCAATCAGGTAACAATTAGCTTTCAGAGTTTGTTATGCATGCATTGCAAATCCTTAGTGAGTACTATAATTGAGCCACTTCATCCATATGACAGGCTTTGAGGGTTGGAAAGATATCACCAATTGCTTTGATGTTCAGTGTACATACAAGTAACTGTTAGCTACAGGCTTCCTCTACATGCTACAATGTACATGTACATGTAGCAGGACTGCTGTTAGCAGAGCTACATGCACACAGCTGTAATTTATGAGGCTGGCTGCATCAAATCCATGCCAGTACCATACATGCCTTGCAAGCAGACCAAGCTGACTATGGTTATAAAACCAAAGTTACAGGTGGTTTTGTGGTTTGTATTACCCCACAGTCTGCTTGCAGTGCTTGCTATGGTTGATAGTTCAATAACTGATTTACTAGTTAGTATAGGCAGCAATGACTGCAAGTGAGCTTGGCCAGTACTGCCAAGAGACCCTTGAGTGACAATTTGAGGTTAAAAGTCGTATTCTCAAGAGTGCTGGAATGTTCAGGCGCTAGGTCCCACGCACTGCACTAGTCATGGGATGAAGCTAACGACAACCCTCTTACCAGGAGGGAATCAACGTATGAAGTTCAAAGAAAATAAATAATGCAGAGCCACAGCTGCTGCCTACTACGAGCGAATACATGGAGGGTTGCAATACTGTTATACTGACCCTACATCAAACACATATTTCAGCTTGCTAAACGGATTAACTGCAATGTAGCTCACAGGTAAAGTACATAATCATACTGTCAAAAAGCCAAGAGCTACTGTTAAAACGCCACAACATCTACATTGTGTACATTGTATTCAGGACTACATATATGAATACCTACCACAAAAATAACAGCACCACCGTAACCACATACCCTAGCTTCGCTAAGTTTTTGGATTGCATCACCAATTGTCCAAGCATGTGAGCAACCTTCAGCCACCCTTATAACAGTGCTGGTATTCTATGGTGAGTATCCATATCTTCCACTTAAACCATTTTTGGACCCCACGGCAATTTTATGGTATGACATCTGCTACATGGGGAGCACAACAGCTTACATCTGAGTTTGGTCTGACTCCTCCCCTTGGAGTATACAGCAGTGGGAACCACAAACTTTTCTGATGGGAAGATAGTCTCCAATTTGAGAGATGATCTTGGAACCAGGCTAAGCATAGCCTCTTGGTGCTTGGACAAGGCTCGCCTTATGTACTGCATTGGTATCAATGTCTCTTACATGCCATAATGTGGATGGAAAACTTACCCTGTACTGCAGAAGAGGATAGTTTCCCAACAGGTATTCCTCTAGACCACACACCTGCAATGTAAGTTATGTATACTGTTAAATTATAAGCGACACCAAAATGGTTTGTGGACAATTTCATAAATGACATCACAGATCAAAAAGTTAGTAAGTGGGAAGTGCTGATTCTGGTGTTGTGTGTGTGTGTGTGTGTGTGTGTGTGTGTGTGTGTGTGTGTGAAAGTGCCCTCTGTTCACATGGCCCAAGAGATGGGTCATGCCCAACAACTTGACACATAAAACGATTATGAATTTCTATAATGTAAGTGGTTATGTGGAAACAACAGCCATAGCCCATCCTACTACACATAGTAGTGTGTGTGTGTGTGAGTACTTTTCACTCAAGTAATGCATCCCCCTGCCAGTTAGTTAGCAAAATTGGCAGCTTCAATGTGTTAGAGAAACACAGGAGGTGATGATGAGGTGAAGGAGAGGAGCATTGTGCTAGGCAGCGAAGGTACAGACACATTTACAAATATTACACCAGAGGGACAAAACCTAGCCACCACAAACAACAGGCAAATGTAGACCACACACATACACAACAGATTCTATAAGCACCTTATGTTAGGACTAAGTAAGCATAGACATCATGTGCATGCATTTTCTATTGGTTGAGCAATATTAAACCACCAGACTGATGCATCAGCTAGCTTTGTCAAGTGCAGCAGTCCAGATGTACCTAGTGCTCAACAATCGCACATACGCACATGAACATGTACACACACACATCCACAAACATATGCACATGCACACATACATATACACACATCCACACATATACACATACACATGCACATACACACATGCACAAATGTACACACACACATGCACATAATACACATGCACACATACGCAAGCACTGTTATAAAGAATAGTGCATACAGATTCACCTTCAGCACATATTCATCTGGTGGCTTCTCCTTCTCCCCCGTAGCTCTGATCACTCTCTTCTGAGCAGATGTGATGACATTGGCAGGGGTATCCCGTGGGGACACACTCAGCTTGTACTTCTGGTCCCTCTGCTCTGGGGTAGACGCATGCACCTGGATGAAGAACGTTCCCCTGGGACCGAGTACGTCTTTGGGAAGGGCACTACAGGTGCCATTGGGTTCGACATCACTCTCAAGATCTGGGGGCGCAAAGTACATCAGTTTTGCCTCCCAGTCTGCATTGTAGCGCTCATCAATGGCTCGCTTGGACTTCTCCAACATGGTGAATCGGAAGTCATTCACTTCTGGATCTCTTGTGTCAAAGTCCTTTTGGGCCTTGCCTATAAGCAGAGTAAGCTGGTTGGAGAGGGCCGTTTCTCCGTTATCACTCTTTCTCTCCAACACTTTAAATAGAGGTGTGTACATCTGAAGGTCACACATCCGAGTTGATTCATCCATACACTCTTCGGCTTCTGCCTTTCGATTAACAAAAACCAACGTATACCTCTCTATTTCCTTCAGCTTGCCGAAAAGTGGCAACTTTTCAGCTTCCTTCCATAAAGCTTCCTTTATGTCACCCACTTGGTTACCACATATACAGTTCAACTGCACGAATATTCCAGTAGGCAGAAGAAAGTCTACCAGCTGCAACGAAGCTGGGTGCATTGATACAAACGCCATGGTGTAAACTTTGGTATCACGTGATCTGTGTAGCAATAACCTCGGCCCCGGGCCACATCCTTGCGCATGCGGATTAAAAAAATACATGTTTAGTGCATTTAGCATTTCAAATCTCTCAAACCCAACCCACTTGTGAAGAAAATTGGTAACAGCCCCCTGGAGTGCACGGTATGTTTGTTCATTGTCTGTGATACCTCCTGTTGAATTCAACTATTACGGGCGGCGGTGGAGACGCAATTGATCGTACAGGGCCAATCTTGCTCAAACGAGTTTAAACGCTAGCTTCACGCAAGAGTTGCAGGTGCAGGCGCATGCACACCACTATGATACGGTGATCCTCCTACAGGAAAACGCGCTCCTCAAAGCTTTTGGAAGAACTAGATAGGTTTCCGTATCCAAGCATAATAACATTACATCGGTCCGGGTGACCCTAGCTGTCAACTGCATGTCGCACGTGTGCATGGGCTTATCTGTTTCATAGGACTGCGCGCGTTTGTGTGTGTGTGTGTGTGTGTGTGTGTGTGTGTGTGTGTTGTGTGTGTGCGTGCGTGCGTGTATGTGCGTGCGTGCGTGCGTGTGTGTATGTGTGCATATGTGTGTGTGCGTGCGTGTGTGTGTTGGTGTGTGTGTGTGTGTGCATGTGTATGTGCGTGCGTAGTCGGCGTTAGCTTGAGCAGCATGGTTTGGTATTGCGTTTGGAAGTACAAATGACGGTAATAATACCCTACGCATTCGAATGCAAGAGCAGTACTGAAGATTTGGTGTTAGGCAATTGAAGAACGGCCGGTTGCTGAATATTTTGTTTGCAGTCGGTCTCGCATGGCTAGATAACGTGTATACGCTGTACGTATTATTCCTTTCTGCAAGTGTTATTATGTTAAAGACAAGCATAGTTAGGCTCTTCTCAGTGAAGGGATACTGCCTTAGGAATAATAACTATTATATTTGTAGAGATATTGAAAACTGTAACTGATTAGAAGTTGTTCTTATCCAAGTCATGTATGGGTTTGGGATACAGAGGAATAAGTAAAGTGTCCCCAGGTAGCTTAATGTGATGACTGGTGTAATTTTATGGCTATTCCTCCCCAAGCGGTAGTGGTATGTGTGGCATGTTATGACAGCTCTATGAATGGAGCAGCTAACCTATGCGTGTGTGTGTGTGTGTGTGTGTGTGTGTGTGTGTGTGTGTGTGTGTGTGTGTGTGCATGCAACCTCCTCCACCTTACACCTGTGCACATGCCTTCTCCATACCTCGCACACTCTACAGAGGTTCTGCATACCTTTGTGTCCACACCTCATTTGCTGAGGCACCAATTATGTGCTCTGGTTCTGCTATAATATTCTACATGTCTGTTAACCATAGTACCAATGCTTCTGAAACCACCTAGCTATTTCTTGGATATCCTGGTAGTGTTTGTGGTCCATGACCCAAGGATATTGTGTGTGTGTGTGTGTGTGTGTGTGTGTGTGTGTGTGTGTGTGTGTGTGTGTGTGTGTGTGTGTGTGTGTGTGTGTGTGTGTGTGTGTGTGTGTGTGTGTGTGGTGTGTGTGTGTGTGTGTGTGTGTGATTCATCTCATCTAAACGTAATATAATATCCATCACACTGAGCTCCTGTATATTCCGTTTGTTGTGTACATGCTTGTATATTGGGTGCATGGTTGGACCTTTTATCCTCTGTATAGTTACAAGTGGGCTGATTGTTTTGTTAGGATATCATTTGATTGCTGTGTCTTTCTTTCTTGTCCCCAGTTTTCAATAGTATGTGTTTGTAAATAGTAATGTCTAATGTTGGAGATGAGACATCAGTACAGGTAGCTATAAGGTGAGTTAATAGTCATCTGACGTGAACCTTTTTACATGTAATATTATGATGTCATACTACTACACCAGTTGCATGCCAACACATTAATTAGAGCCTTTGTTTATAAGTCTGTACTGCTGGTAATGAGGCTTGTTGGATTGTAGGGATACATGTAGGTTGGGGGATGGGGTTTATAGAGGTGTGAAGATGGTTGGAGGATTTTGATGGTTTATTCTAGAAGTAGCCAGCCATCCATGCTTATCCTTACACCCTACACTGTACACTATACATATGCACACTAGTGTATGCCAACAAGACACACTTCATCCTGTTGTTTTGGTCAACTGTGATCATGAGGCGTCACCCTTGTTATGGGTACTGCTGTCCATGGCACCCAATATCCTCCATCTGGTTGTCTTTTCATCTATGTAATTGAATATCCCTCTAGAATGCCTAGTCTACCCTCATATGCTAAGTTGCATGTTCAGAATGTCTGAATCACTACACTGGTTCTTGAATTTAATATATTCTATGCCTTAAGGCATCGCTCATGTCTTTCCATCTATGTGATTGAATATCAATATTTTCCTCTAGATGTCTAGCATTGAGCCACTAGTGTTAAGTAATGTATCTCTCCCTCTCTGATACTCACATATACATGCACACACATTGGAACGCACATTCACTTGCACACATACACACTCTCGTACTTGTACAAACACACGTACACATGCTCAGGGTTCGACCCCAGAATGCTCGGGAACTCATCGACATGTGCTGTGTGTGCACATCATGCACCCCAGACCAGCCACAGATAGTCCTTGGCAAAGACAAAGCATTCACTTATGATCATGTCTTCGATATCAGTGCAGAGCAGATCAGTATTTATGAGTCATGCATTGAGCCACTAGTGAAAGGGTGAGTCCCATGCACGGCTGTGTGTAATGATAGAGCATCAATTGTAAACTAAGGCTATACATGTGATGACTTTACCATTCTATTCCTTCTCCTTTATTTTTAGTTGCTTTGACGGATACAATGCTACAGTATTGGCCTATGGGCAGGTAAAGTGTAGCTGTATGTGTGTACCTTGTATCCATGATAATGAAATTATGTGTCTGTACTGCTGGGTAAGTACATGTACCAATATTAAAAGGGACCAATTGTAGTTGTTTGTACACATCATGTGGCTTTGGCATCCTCTGAATGTTATTTACTCGAGGTTTCATATCGATTTCAGACCGGAAGCGGCAAAACATTCACTATGGGGACCGGATTCGATTTTAATATAGTTCCCGAACAGGAAGGTACTGCTTATGTACATTACACACTGTATGCTTGGTATCAAAACCTTCCTTAGCTCAGTTGGTAGAGCGGTGGACTGTAGTGGTATAGTTATCCATAGGTCGCTGGTTCAAATCCGGCAGGAAGGATTTTTTTTTTCATCCTAGTCATGTAACTAGGAAAGTTTTTTTTTTTTTTTTTTTTTTTTTTTTTTGCTCCTAAGTATGTAATCTAACTGTTTCTTTTTTAATTCAAGGCATGATTCCACGTGCTGTACATCAGATATTCACTATCATTGACGACAAGAAGGCTGAAGCCAAGGAGAAGGCAGAGATTGCTCCAATTTTTGAAGTCACAGCAGAGTTTTTAGAAGTAAGCAGTGTGGTGGACACATAACGTAGCATACAATACCTTGAGTGTACACGTATTGAGGGCCAAATATCCAATCCATGTACATGTAGCTGTACAATGAAGAGATTATTGATCTATTCGATGCTAATCGAGATGCTGTGAGTTCCCTTATGTGTGTTACTATGGTTGCATGGTTCCTGTGTCGTTTGGTTTCTTTGTGCTAAACAGTCTAAACGTTTGCGGATCCATGAGGACAACAGTGGAAGTATCTATGTAGCTGGGGCCACCACACAGCGAGTGGAGTCAGCTGCTGAGGTGATGATGAGAGGGTATTGGGATGGGGGAGGTGTGGGATATTGTGGAGGTGTTATGATATTAGTGAGGTGTGGGATATTGGGGAGGTGTTGGGATGGGGGAGGTATGGGATATTGGGGAGGTGTTGGGATGGGGGAGGTATGGGATATTGGGGAGGTGTTGGGATGGGGAGGTGTGGGATATTGTGGAGATGTTGGGATGGGGGAGGTATGGGATATTGGGGAAGTGTTGGGATGGGGGAGGTATGGGATATTGGGGAAGTGTTGGGATGGGGGAGGTATGGGATATTGGGGAGGTGTTGGGATGGGATATTGGGGAGATGTTGGGATGGGGGAGGTATGAGATATTGGGGAGGTGTTGGGATGGGGGAGGTAGGGATATTGGGGAGGTGTTGGGATGGGGGAGGTATGGGATATTGGGGAGGGGGAGGGGAGCTACTATCTAAGGTAATAATAATAGGCTTTGTATATGTGGCTTCTAAGAAGCACATGGTGGCATATGTGTGTGCACGTTTACATAATTTGCATGTGGCTGCCTCCATACATGTATGTCTGGGAATGAAGCTCTGAGCATTCTTGGACTAAAAGCTGTGCATCCCACTATGGTTTATCCCACAGACCAGTGAATGCCTGAGGACTGGGGCATTGTCGCGTACCGTGGCGTCCACCAACATGAATGCACAGTCATCTCGGTCCCATGCCATCTTCACTCTCAACATCAATCAGAAGAGACCTATTGTGGTTGAGGTAAACAGCATTGCCATGGAAACCGATATGACAGTGAATACTGGAATGCCTGTTGCAGGCAGATACATGTATATTCTCTGAGAACTATAGTTGTACACATGCATGTAGATGTGTGTAGAATGTCATGTGTACATTGATGGAACTCTGTTCCTATGACTTCATTCCTTTGATGGTGTACATCTAGGTGTGGACATGTGGTGCATGTCCATGTCTCTTATTTGATGTCCAGTTACATATACATGTGCAACATACATAAAAATACGCATATTACGCATGTATGTGTCTGTGTTCTGTGATGCCTTTCTTATTTGAGCCATTCCTGTCCACAACACATTCACACACATGCATGCACACACATTCATCTCTTAGAAGGGAACAGGTTCTGTCCAAGACTGGGAGTCACTGAGTGCCAAGTTTCACTTTGTTGACCTGGCTGGGTCAGAGCGTTTGAAGAGGACTGGTGCTACTGGTGACAGAGCAAAGGAAGGCATCTCCATAAACTGTGGTCTTGTAAGCATCATGTAACCTTGCATTGCATGATATCCATCTCCATAAAGAGTACACCCTAATACACATACATGTACATGCATGCAAACATGTTTCTACATGTGTAGGAATTGTGTTCTGTTCCCAAGGAAGTGAGATCATGCACACGTGTTGTGGTTGCATTTGATTACTTCATGAATTGGCCGATCAATTTAATTTCATTCCCATTTCTACATGTACATGTACATTTATACATTTTCATGCATTACAGTACATATACATATACTGTATGTATGTATGGGTCCCATGCATAGCAGTAGCTCATATGTTGTGTTGAGTCTAGACTGGTGACCTGTTTACAAGGCTAGCATAATATGTTATGCATACACATATACACAGGGCTTTTGTGTGGGTAGGAAAGTTGTGTGGTGGGGTGCAGTGTACCACGTGACCAGATGTATGCTCTGCCCAGCTGGCCCTGGGCAATGTCATCAGCGCCTTGGGGGATGTCAGCAAGAAGAGCAGCCATGTTCCCTACAGAGACAGCAAGTTGACACGCCTCCTCCAGGACTCTCTGGGAGGCAACAGCAGGACTCTGATGATAGCATGTGTGAGCCCCACTGATAGGGACTTCATGGAAACCCTCAACACACTCAAGTATGCCAACAGGGCCAGGAACATTAAGAACAAGGTGTGCTGTTGAGAGGGAGTGGTGAGATGGTGTAGAGAGATGTGTAGAGTGATAGGGATAGGTGTAGGATGATAGGGAGATGATAGTGAGATGAGGGAGAGAGAATGGTGGTTTAGGTGGCTGTTGAGGGGTGAAAAGTGACCACTAACTGGCCCAATTATAACAAGCCACAACAATGGATACCTCATGTACATTGTATGCAGCAGAATGGCGGCATTTACACTACTCCCCTTGTGTGTGGTAGAGCTTTATGATTAGGGTTATGATTATATTTAATGTTTGCAGATGTGGCAGGGATGTTGAAAGTCAGCATGCCAAATACATGCTTATCCATGTTGCCCCTACCCTCTCCCATCCGGTGTACATGTAAATAGCTATAGTACAGGTTAGTGGTTAGTGATCATACATGTACATACATAGAGTTTCTTACATCCATCCAACCATGTTTTAGAAATGGTGATCTTGCTGCAGTCGGTTTCGTCATCGATCATTCCACGTCATCGATCATTCCACGTCATAGTCTCTTTCCTGATTCAGCTATCAATTTGTCTCATCTGTGTAGGAAGTGTTCAGTATAGTCTCATTCTGTGCTTAGGCTATCACTTTATGATAATTGTGTAGTAATGGGTACAGTTAGTCCATGTTTTGGAGTCAATACAAATAAGTTTGGCTCTAGCTCTTGAAGTTCCTTGAGAGGCTTCCCCCAAATGTTTATGAAGTGCATGATTTCACTGTTACATGTACCATCCACCTTGAAATGAAATTAGTTATAGACGAAATTCCTATTCACTGGCGAAGCGTGGTCCAGGCTTATCAGCCCCCCCCCCTGCCTTGGGTCTATGTATAGAATGGGAGACCTGTAAATAGTAACACTTCACACGAAGTGGTGTATATTTCCACTCTCTGATGATACCTTCATTACAGCTAGTAGACCAAAGGGGTAACAGGTCCGTGATAACGAGGAGGGAAAGGTTGTGGAAACCCTGCAGATTCACCTGTTCCCTTTTCTCTGAGCAGGTAGCGGTCAACCAGGACAAGACAAGCCAGCAGCTAGCAGCTTTGAGGGCCCGCATCCAGGAACTGGAGTTGGAGCTTCAGGAGTTCAAGTCTGGCCGTGTGGTGGTGAGTGAGAGTGGCTCTGTAGTGATGAATGACATGGCCACCGAGATCACCATGCTGAGAACTGAGAATGACAAGTAAGTTATTGTGGGTGGTGTACTAGTGTGGGTAGTGTACTCCATACAGTACATGTGTGTGTGTGGATAGTGTACTCCATACAGTACATGTGTGTGTGTGGGTAGTGTACTCCATATAGTACATGTGTGTGTGGGTAGTGTACTCCATACAGTACATGTGTGTGTGGGTAGTGTACTCCATACAGTACATGTGTGTGTGGGTAGTGTACTCCATACAGTACATGTGTGTGTGGATAGTGTACTCCATACAGTACATGTGTGTGTGGGTAGTGTACTCCATACAGTACATGTGTGTGTGGGTAGTGTACTCCATACAGTACATGTGTGTGTGGGTAGTGTACTCCATACAGTACATGTGTGTGTGGATAGTGTACTCCATACAGTACATGTGTGTGTGGGTAGTGTACTCCATACAGTACATGTGTGTGTGGGTAGTGTACTCCATACAGTACATGTGTGTGTGGGTAGTGTACTCCATACAGTACATGTGTGTGTGGGTAGTGTACTCCATACAGTACATGTGTGTGTGGGTAGTGTACTACATGCATGTACATGTACATAGATGTCTATGTACACACATGCATACATGTGCACAGTATGCATATTTAGTTCATGAATGTGCTTTGCATTGTTAACCAAATACATCATCATGGTGGGTCATGATGGTGAAGACATGTGCACCCATACACATATAGCTTGAACACACCCATACCTTGAACACAGCCATAGCTTGAACACAGCCATACCTTGAACACACCCATAGCTTGAACACACCCATAGCTTGAACACAGCCATAGCTTGAACACAGCCATAGCTTGAACACAGCCATACCTTGAACACAGCCATAGCTTGAACACAGCCATAGCTTGAACACAGCCATACCTTGAACACAGCCATAGTTTGAACACACCCATAGCTTGAACACAGCCATACCTTGAACACAGCCATAGCTTGAACACAGCCATAGCTTGAACATACCCATACCTTGAACACTGCCATAGCTTGAACACAGCCATAGCTTGAACACAGCCATACCTTGAACACAGCCATAGTTTGAACACAGCCATAGCTTGAACACACCCATACCTTGAACACAGCCATAGCTTGAACACAGCCATAGTTTGAACACAGCCATAGCTTGAACACAGCCATAGCTTGAACACAGCAATAGCTTGAACACAGCCATAGCTTGAACACAGCCATAGCTTGAACACAGCCATAGCTTGAACACAGCCATAGCTTGAACACAGCCATAGCTTGAACACACCCATAGCTTGAACACACCCATACCTTGAACACTGCCATAGCTTGAACACACCCATACCTTGAACACAGCCATACCTTGAACACAGCAATAGCTTGAACACAGCCATACCTTGAACACAGCCATAGCTTGAACACAGCCATAGCTTGAACACAGCCATAGCTTGAACACAGCCATAGCTTGAACACAGCCATAGTTTGAACACAGCCATAGCATACCATTACTGTACTGTGTAGTGTTGTTTCTACTGGTTCTGGTAATAATGTGATCTACTGGAGGCTTGAACACTCTGTTCTCCTTGGGCTGATAACCTGCATGTTGGGGTTAAGGGAAGGATGTGTGGAGGTCATTGGAGGATATTGATGGTGTGTTTGGTTGTCTCATTGTGCAAATACACTGTACAGGTAACCAGCCATCTGGCATGTTTATCTTAGTCCATACACTGTGCACTAAACATATGCATACTTGTGTATGTAAACAAGACACACTTCATCCTGTTGTTTTGGTCAACTGCTATCATATGATATGTGACCCTTTATTGAGGTACTGTAGGCGTTCTGTCCAACCTACTTGGTCTGTTTGGTGATGTGCCGTGTAATGTCTATTGTTCCTGGGGTACAATCCTACACCAGCATATGCTTTTGTACAACAACTAAAGTCGACATTAATTGACCCAGTTACATACATGTAGCTCTACTACATGTACATGTAGTAGAGCTTGTTTTGACGAGTACCAATAGGGTCTTATTTGGGGGGGCCCAATCCTAAATGGACTTGTTCTACATGGCTGTACAGGTAAATGTAACTAGGTCCTTTTAGTGACCAAACTACACTATTCTTGCTATGCTGGTATACCCCTGGGGTGACAATAAGTTACCATCAACGGTGGACTTGAACCTGAGTGAGAATGCTTCCTTACATGTCATGTATGCATGCTGATTTGTATTGGCTATCCATATGTTTAATTCACACCTTCCCCCTACAGGTTACGGCTAAGGGTAAAGGCAATGCAACAGACCATTGACTCTCAGTCAGAGAGGCTGGCTGGATTACTGTCCATACAGAAAGCTGCTTCCATTTCTCATGATGAGACAACAGGCCAAGGTGTGTGTGTGTGTGTGTGTGTGTGTGTGTGTGTGTGTGTGTGTGTGTGTGTGTGTGTGTGTGTGTGTGTGTGTGTGTGTGTGTGTGTGTGTGTGTGTGTGTGTGTGCATGCATGTGTTTTCGTACAAGTACAATCATCATGTGGTGGGCTTATGTATTGCTAGGCTACATATACTTACATCTAATTATGAGTAGTAAATGTGCATGACTGTTGTGATCTTGTTTTACTCCCTATTTCCCCTCCTCTTTTCCTCGCCCTCCTCCCTCCCCCACCTCCATCCTCTTCCTCCTCCACCTCCCTCATCCCCTCCCTGCAATAGTCCTCAGTACCCATGGTGAGCAAGGAGCAGTGGCCTCGGCCATACAGGAGTACATCAAGCAAATCGAAGAACTCAAGTAAGTTGTTATTTTGCAAGGCTGTAGGCCTACAGCTTTGATTTGAGTATCTCTGCACAAGCCCACGGTTCTCTGTGCACATACATGAAGCCCAGGGTTCTCTGTGCACATACATGAAGCCCAGGGTTCTCTGTGCACATACATGTACATGTAGTCCAGGGTTTTCTGGGGGTTCTCTGTGCACATACATGTAGTCCAGGGTTTTCTGGGGGTTCTCTGTGCACATACATGTAGCCCTGCAGGCTTCAAATTGAGCTTGGCCATGTATCCAGCGCCTTGTTAGGATGTAATCATAATAATTTCACTGACAGCCATAATGTGGTGGTGTGTGTAGATGTACATGTACATGTATGTACATGTAGATCTACATGTAAATGTGTAATGTATATTGGTCATGTCAGATTTATGGCAGCCATTGATATCTGAATGTCTCATATATACACACTGTACATACATGTGCGCATGACTATCTGGCTGTGATACCTGGCTCTATTAAATTTGCCTTATTTCATGTGTGGCTTGATATTTTATTCCCTGGTACTATGGGCATCACCATGCAATTAGAAACATTGATTGAAGCACTCTGTTCCCTCAAAGTTACATGTAGCATCTGGCATGACATTAATTACATGAAATATTCATGTCAAGTACATGGTACAACGTCAGGTGTTTTAAGAGTTGGCATCTCATCCCCATGCCATACATCATCCCCCCCCCCCCCCCCCTCCCCCAGGAGCAGATTGGTGATGAGTGAGACCATGTCAGAACAGAACCCCAGGTCGCCTTATCGCAGGATGGTCGGCCATCATGGTCCCACTGCCCCTAGTGGCCTGAGTGTTGTCTCCCATGGAGGGTTAAACACAGAAGACCTCTTGGAAGCAGCCAAAAGTAACATCCACAGGTTGAAGGAGAAAGAAGAAAAATCAGACCGGAAGGTGTGAGCTCATCATCACCATGGTGATCTGTACTACAGTGTGCAGATATTTGTTTATTGTAATTACTTAATTACATACATGTATATTACATTTTTGTGTACATGTACATGCAATGATTTTTATCTTTACTGTTTAGATCAGCAGAAAACATTCTTCAGGGCAATCAGTTGGAACAACAGAGTGAGTGTATGTGTGTAGTGCTGTTTGTTTAGTCATAAACCCAAGGGGGGGGGGGGGGGGGGGCAAGGATAAACATGTATTTGGCATGTTGTCTTTCAACATCCTGCCACATTTGCAAACATGTACTATTTTACAGACCCAATGATGCAAGCGAATCATCCCACACCCTTGAACCATCTGAAACAGACGAAGAAACAGAGAGCAGCTTTGAGGTCAGTGCACAGCTGTTGGTGCATGCCACTCCCATAGATCTGAGTGTTTAATGTGGTGATGCATTGTATGTGTGTGTGTGTGGGTGCACAGGATGCGACATCAGAAGAGGAAGTGCTCCACAGCATGTCTTCCAGTGAGGATGATGAGGACACAGCTAGTTTGGCCTCCAGTGTAGCTGAGCTTTCCCAAGGTACTGGTCCATCATTCTACTCCATCCATGCTAGGGGTTCATTTTAACCCTCTGCACCCAGGGGTCTATCTTATGTTAGTAAAGCATGTTGATTGTTGTGCAAGTAATGTATATTCAGTTTTAATGTCTTGAGATCTGTAATGGGCCAAAAATTAAGGCTTAACCCTGTATTTTTTGGCGTCAGAATTCATGTTTCGTTTTCACAAAAAATTCTACCAATTGTTAGAGCAAACAGTCAACTTTTTTGGCACATATCATCGCAGGACTTTCATGAACGGTTAAAATGCTAACCAGAGTTATATGCATGCACTGTATTTCTCAAATAGGGAGGTACCAATGTACATTGGCACTGATACATATATTACTTCGCACTAAAAGGTATTTGTGCTATGAAATGCTTTAGGCGAAGAAAGATAAGCATGTACTTGTAAGTTTGTGTTTGCTAGTACATGTAATTCAAACTTTAACTATTCAGGGGTGTACCCTTCATTATAGTAGCAAAACCCTGGACTGCAGGACATCAACATGCGATGTTACATGTACATGTACAAGTTAACTGTGTGTTCCATTATACACTCCCCACCATCCAGAGATCAACCTCAAGCAGCAGTTGGTAGATCAGTTGGAGAAGTCTCAAAAGAACCTTCACTCAATCAAGCAGCAATATGAGGAGAAGATGGCAGTACTCCAGCAACAGATAAAATCCATTGAAATAGAGAGGGATAGAATGTTAAAAGAAATTGGTGCGTCGTTCATCTGTGTTCATTGTGCATGTACCTCTGTCGTTAGTCCTATCCACCTTGTCATCAATGTATATTGTACTGAGTCTTCAACCTTGTCATCGGTTTACCCACCTTGCCCACCTTGTCATCAGTCTACCCACCATGTCATCAGTCTACCCACCATGTCATCAGTCTACCCACCATGTCATCAGTCTACCCACCTTGTTACCCACCAGTTCGCACACTCGCACACACACACACACACACACACACACACACACACACACACACACACACACACACACACACACACACACACACACACCTTGCCATGATCTTATAACTTTGCCTTGAACAGCAAGCAAACGTGAGGAACGCAATGAGGAGAAGGCAAAGGAGATCAGGGCCAAGTATGAGAAGGAGTTAAGTAGCTTGAAAGTAGAACTGAAGACCCTCAAGTCTGCAAAGAAAGAACATGCCAAAGCTCTGAAAATGAATGTAAGAACACCACAGTATGTATACATGTACATGTAGGCACAGAATTGGCAACTACATGCACATATACATGTACATGTATACAATGCACACATACATGAGCATACTGTCTGTTATTATTTAGGATACCGTCTTGCACCTTGCACAGTGGTCACACCTTTTGTTTCTCCTCCCCAGGCCCAGCAGGAGAACGAGCTGAAGCGACTAAAAACAGACCTGCTGGAGATGAAGAAGCAGAGGGTTAAGATGCTCAACCAGATGAGGACGGAGGCTACTAATAAGAAGTTGGAGGACCAGCGCAAGTCCAAGGAGATAGCCCAGCTCAAGAAGGACAGTCAGAAAAAGGAGTGTCGTATAAAGTCATTGGAAGCTGATGCTAAAAGGAGAGAGTTTGTGTTGAAGAGACGTCAGGAAGAGGTGAGGTGTGGTTATGAGGGGTGAGGAGGTGTGGTTATGAGGGGTGAGGAGGTGTGGTTTGTGGTTAGGAGGGATGAGGAGGTGTGTTTATGAAGGGTGAGGAGGTGTGGTTATGAGGGGGAGGGGTGCTTATGGGAGTGCTTACATGTACATTGGGAGGGAGTCGATGGGATTATGATGTTGAAGCTGTAGACTGGGTGCAGCCGGTGACATATCAGATATCATTAATTTTGTACAATGATACACAATGTACATGTGTACATGTAAGCTATGGTAGGTGGGTGTAATGTTACCCATGCTTACGGTACATATATATATATATATACACTGTATGGGACAGTGTCCAGCAGAATCACCCTTCTGGCTAGTTTTTCAAGTTTTCAAATTTTTTGATTTTCCTTGAACACCTATGAGCTTCTGTCAAATGGTCCTTATGCATCCTAAATCGGACTATCCATCATAAAGTTATTAGACACTGAATTTATAATTAGCCATACATTTCAATGCGAGCGTTACTTTTCTTTTGCTTGTTCTGGAAATTTTGAAAAAGTACCATAAGGGTGATTTAGCTGGACACTGTCCCATATATATATATAATTATATACATACTGTCTTTCCCTCCACTTTCTCTCCACTTTTGACAGCTTGCAGCTCTGAGAAAGAACAAACTGAAGACTACTGCTTCTTCCAGCTCACTGCCCACAGACACTGGACCAGCATTTGTCTTACCAGGGATAGATGAGGTCTCTCCTTCATCCACCATGATGAGGAGGAAGTCATCAGTGTTCACCTCAGAGGGAGCCAAAAAGAAGTGGAGGGACCTGGAGAAGAAGGTGGGGGGGGAGGAGGGATGAAGGTGGGGGGTGGGGGAGGGAGGGATGAAGGTGTGATGGGGAGGAGGGAGGAAGGTAGGATGGGGAGGAGGGAGGGAGGTAGGATGGGGAGGAGAGAGGAAGGTAGGATGGGAAGGAGAGAGGAAGGTAGGATGGGGAGGAGGGAGGAAGGTAGGATGGGGAGGAGGGAGAGAAAGGTGGGATGGTAGGAAGGTTGGGATAGAGAAGGGAAAGGGTAGGGACCAGGAGGAAGGTGGGATGGGGAGGAGGGAGGTAATGTATATGTATGTACAAAAAAATTGTCACCTAGAGTGCAATTGAAAATGTACTCATAATTAAAAATTCAGGCCATTGTACATGTAACTCCGTGATGGATAAATTAACATGTAAGAAAGAGGACTGAGGTATCCCTTCAACTATCAAATTGAGAACTTGAGCTAGGTCCTTTTTTGTGGTAATGATCGATAAGGTTTACTATTCATACAAATAAACAGTTAATGCTTTCCTGATACATGTACGTGCATGTCGCGTACCAAACCTTTATTATATGTTTACTGTTTGGTCTCATTACACTAATGCGCCCATGTGCACAACAACCCTATCTTGATAATGCATCCATTTATCTATCACCCCATCTGTATGCTCACACTGTATAAGAGGTGGCACCAGGTGTATGCACATGTTGGGTACATTGTGTCATGTCTGTACCTGTGTGTTTGTTACATGTTCTCACGTTTTTATTTTGGTGACCTAGGTCCTTGATACCATTATGAGGCGTAAGACAGTGAACATCATGTCGTTAGACATGGACCAGTGGATAGAGAAGAGAGGAGAGCTCTCCAAGAAGCTGGATGAGCTCAAGAGACACAGGGCCCTCCTCGTGGAGGCTGACAAAGTGGTGAGGAGTGCTTCATATATGTAACCGTACCATACATGTGGTTATATTAGTGAGTGATCTGATCAACTAACATACAATAATCAGTGACAATATTTTTCCTTATTGAATTATGATCAACATAGCCTCACAGTGTGCTGCCATAACCCCACAGTGTGCTGCCATAACCCCACAGTTTGCTGCCATGACCCCACAGTCTGCTGCCATAACCCCACAGTGTGCTGCCATAACCCCACAGTGTACTGCCATAACCCCACAGTGTGCTGCCATAACCCCACAGTGCGCTGCCATAACCCCACGGTGTGCTGCCATAACCCCACAGTGTGCTGCCATAACACCACAGTGCGCTGCCATAACCCCACGGTGTGCTGCCATAACCCCACAGTGCGCTGCCATAACCCCACAGTGCGCTGCCATAACCCCACGGTGTGCTGCCATAACCCCACAGTGTGCTGCCATAACCCCACGGTGTGCTGCCATAACCCCACGGTGTGCTGCCATAACCCCACAGTGTACTGCCATAACCCCACAGTGTGCTGCCATAACCCCACAGTGTGCTGCCATAACCCCACGGTGTGCTGCCATAACCCCACGGTGTGCTGCCATTATCCTTCCTGCACCCCTGTCATTCTGACCATCACTTTACTGGTTTTGTCTATAAGTGCATTTACTAAATTTATGCTTATAAATAAACAAGTGGAAGTAATTAAAAAGGTATACATGTATGTGCATAAAAGTACATGTCATCTCCTCTCCCCTCCCAACAGGACTCTGATGAGGTCACATCAGTGGAGGAGGACTTGGACTCAGTGACAGCAAACATTGAGTATGTACAACAGAATATTCTTGAGTTGCAAAATGAGCTGATAGCCGTTGAAGACGCAAGGGTGGGTAATGATGAGTGAGTTGGAACAGCGTCATGATCCATTATCTCCTCCCACTTTCCCCCTTCCCTCAGACCTGTGAGGGTGACACAGTGGAGGCTCATAGCATCATTATGTCCTGCAATCCACGGGAGGGCAAGTACATCATGGAGCATCTCCTGGACCTTGTCCTCCATCTTGTAGGTTATATGTGTCCAGCAAACATGAGGCATGGGGAGGGGCGGGGAGGGTGGGATTATAAATAACATAACATTCATTTATTGGCTTCTAGTCTAGAGCACGGTATCATGGCAACTCCCTATAATGGGGGGGGGGGGGGGAGGTATGTGTCAAAACAATCCACCCCCCCCCCCCCCCCCCCTACAAAACCACTTCCTTATAATGATCAAAAGTTTGATAACTGTGTGAATTATAAAGGGAGGTGCATTGTGTGACTGCTGATGTCAACTGATGGCCCAATGCTGTCGTAGCATTTGGCACCTATTTGATGACACACCTGCCCCCTCCCCCCACACTGCCATCTGTATAGTTGTGCTCAGTGCATTTCACAAGAGTATTTTAAATTGCTATCCACTGCCACAAAAAACTATTACATGTACATGTTTAAAGGTGCAACTATCCCTATGTGTTTTGCAGAGGTATTTTTAAGAGTGTACAAGTTTTTGGCTGTGTACTAACCATGGTCTCTGTACAAGTGTCACCAGAGCACCTGTCTCCTCCCCCCTCCTTCGCAGGGTGTCACGGCACAGCAGAAGGAAGCAGACGTGAAGGCTCTGGAGGTGCGGCTCAAGGCCTCGGAGCAAAGTGTGGAGGTGATGACCTCCATGAGCACACCACAACTACAGCCTCCCCTCTCCGCCAGTAGGACTGTCACCAAGGCAACGCACCACGTCGCTACGGCGGGTCCTCCCCCTCCCTTCTTGCTGCATGATGGTGAGTCCACAAGCTCCGAGGAGGGCAAGCATAGCGACTCAAGCAGTGAGGTGTGTGTAGCCCAGAGCAGACCGAGGTCTTCATCGTTTGGAAGGTAAGGGAGAAGTGTTCTAACACTAGCGATGGTGTCTGATGTTGGAAAAATGTCTATAGGGAGGGAATAATGGTGGGGAGGAGGTGGAAGGGAGGGAATAATGGTGGGTGAGGGGGAGGGAGGAGGTGGGAGGGAGGGAATAATGGTGGGTGAGGGGAGGAGGTGGAAAGGAGGGAATAATGGTGGGTGAGGGGGAGGGAGGAGGTGGGAGGGAGGGAATAATGGTGGGTGAGGGGAGGAGGTGGAAGGGAGAGAATAATGGAGGAGGAGGTGGGAGGAGGGAACAAGGTGGGTGAGGGGAGATGAAGGGAGAGGAGTTGCCTCTGTATGCTACAACACCTTTGGATATGTTTCTTTATAAGATCCATCACCATCCAAGGCGTTTAGCACCACAGTACATGCCCACGTATCACTGAAGAGAAAGGTGTGGGCATGTAGCTTAAATATGGATGTGTGTAAGGGACAAATATGTTCATGAAAAGGAATGCAAACATAACAGCTAAACTGCTAAGTTATTATAATATGTATGTAGTATGGACCATATTTCAATACTGAGAGGATGTGGCAGTAATAGGGAAGTGGAGAAGTTACATATCTATGCTTCATTTACATGTTCACTGTATGCTCTTGCAGTAAGCCATCATCACCTATAAAGAATGTTGTCACCAAGGCACCCAGCAACACAGGACTCACCATTGGTCATGACCCAACCAGCCAAGCAGGGAGAGTGGACAGAGGGGACACCAAGGTAACCATAGCGGGTGCTAACCACACCTCACGTGCACACACACACACACACACACACACACTCACACACACACACACTCACACACACACACACACACACACACGTATTAATATGCACACCTTATGTATATGAACATAGAGACAGTTGGTTAGAGCGTGTTACAGTACATCTATCAGTGGTGGATCTAGGATTTGGGAGGGAGGTCACAATGGGAGGTGTGGCTTTAGGTGGGGCAGAGTAGTGAGCGGCGTCGCCCCGGGGAGGGTGCCCCCCTCCCGCCCAGCTACATGTAGGGGGTATGGGGGAGCGCTGTAAGCTCCCCCATCACCCCAGAAGCTTTGCAATTTCGACATAAAAATCCTATAGCATTTATAACGATGAGGTTTAATTGAATGTCCACAACATTAAGATACATATTACATATATTGTTTTAATCACTGAATTGCTAACTAAAGGGGGGGCCCCTGTATCCTCGCATTTGTGAATTGCTAACTAAAGGGGGGGGGGGGGGGCACAGGCCCATTGTGCCCCCCCCCCCCCCCCCCCCCCTCCCTGGATCCACTACTGTCTATACCTTCACACATGCTGTATTCAGTTAGCTATAACATTGATCCACTTCTGTCTTCTCTATCATGTACAGTTACGTCGGCGTACTGCCTTGCCAGCTGATATCATGTCAACGTCGTCACGGCGACAGACAAGCCTATTGGCTGGCATGAGCAGAACCCCCATAGCTGATCTGGAGGAGGGGGAAGGTGTGTGTGGGAGTGGGTGGAGGTTGTGGGTTTGTCTAGTGTAAGACAGTGCCCACATGTGTACAGCAGCAGTGGACCAATCAGATGGACGCAGCACAGATGGAGAGTCTGGTGGCAGTGTAGTTGAATGCCCGCCTGATACCACCCAGAGGAGAGGCATCACAGTGCCTGCTTCTAGACACACCATGAAAGAGAGGTATGTTGGGGGCACTGGTGGTCATGTGTCACATCACTCCTTCCACTCCCTTCCTCCTCTCCCTCTCTCGCTCCTCTCTTTGATTGCTATGCACAACTGCTGACATGTACTTACAGTAATATAGCTACAGTAGATTGCAATTGCTATTCCATTTAAAGTGCTCCCATTTTCCTGTCATATTAGGTCCAAATCAGCAGAGATCTTGGCCACCTCCCCTCCTTCCTCCAGACCAGACAGGTAGGGAGGGGCCAGGGGCGGGGCAGAGATGATACATTGGAGTACCTATTGTATAATGAAAGCACATTGATGTTTTGTTATTGCCATTGGTTACAGGAGCTCCCTCCAAGCAGAGAGGCAGGACTCTAGGCGCAGTGGGAGTGGTCGCCTGCTGACCTGCACACACACGGCCAACAGCCACACTGCTGCAGTGACCTCAGTGTATGCTGATCAGAACCTCCTCTTCAGTGCCAGCCAAGGTCAGGGGCAAGGTCCTGGGATGGGACTGGGGACTCCTGCTATGGCTTTGTGGTGTAAATCCTTAATGGCACTGAAGCCAATGTGTTAAGTGTCTATTCAGAAGGATATGCAATGCAAAAGTTTGCAGTGTGTTCAGCTACATGGCTGAACACACACGGATTGTACTGTGTGTACCCCTAGTACAATAGAAGCAACTGCCTTGTAGGCATTATATATGTGTAAATTGTCTACTCCCTCTCCTCTTCACTCTCCCCTCATCCCTTCACTCTCCCCTCATCCCTTCACTCTCCCTCTCTTCTTCACTCTCCCCTCTTCCCTTCACTCTCCCTCTCCTCTTCACTCTCCCCTCATCCCTTCACTCTCCCTCTCCTCTTCACTCTCCCCTCATCCCTTCACTCTCCCTCTCCTCTTCACTCTCCCCTCATCCCTTCACTCTCCCTCTCCTCTTCACTCTCCCCTCATCCCTTCACTCTCCCTCTCCTCTTCACCCTCCCTTCATCCCTTCACTCTCCTCTCATCACTTCAGATCGCACAGTGAAGGTATGGGACCTCAAGACAGGCACAGAGCTCCTTACCTTGGAGAAGCACCTTAGCTACGTCAGGAACGTCAAGTACTGTCCACACACTAGACTGATCTTCACTGCCAGCCAGAATATCATTAAGGTGTGATGGTGTGGTGGGATAGATAGTGCAAGGCACTGTGCACATACATTTGCACACATGACACATACTCACATGTGTCTCCATGACCCTACTTCCTCTAATTGTTAGATCTGGGATATGAGAAACCACAAGGCGCAGTGTGTAAAGACCTTTGGGTAAGCTTGTGGTATTTAGGGTGTATAATATAATTACAACAAGCCTTCTTAGAATATGAAAACTGCTATACATGTTTACTGTCATGTACATGTATGTACATGTATGTCTCTCATCCATTACCTTTAGCCATGTCTCTCATCCATTACCTTTAGCCATGTCTCTCATCCATTACCTTTAGCCATGTCTCTCATCCATTACCTTTAGCCCCCCAACGGGCAGTGCTGATGCTGTCCAAGATCTTCTGGTTTTTGGAAATGGGACATCACTTTTCTCTGCATCTGGAAATATTGTGAACATATGGGACCTTCACAGGTTAGTCACACACACACACACATGCACACACACGCACATGCACACATACACACATACACACACACACACACACATACACACACACACACACACACACACACACACACACACACACACACACACACACACACCCAATACCACAGGGCATGATGTGCAATACATGTAAGTGGTCCAAGTCACCACGACTGCCCAATGTACCCCAGGATGACCCATGTGGGCAAGCTAGCTGGTCACAACGCAGGAGTGAGCGCTCTCACTGTACTCAACAACCTCCTCATTACTGGATCTCGGGACAGGCTGATTAAGGTAAGAAGCATACGGGGTGGGGGGAGCTCCTGACAGTGACACAAATGTGTACAATGTTAGCTGTATCAATGGGAGCACACATGCAAGCCTTTGGAAGATTTCTTGTGTGTGGTTTGTGCAGTGGTACATTGTGCATACATACATACATCCACTTACCACAGCTGACCCCTTGGTGCACATGCCTTCTTGCACGTACACCTCACACACACCACACCTCCTCACAGCTCTATGACCTCGATGCCATCAATTTTGAGGACGGTCCTCCTACTGGTACTGCCATGGCAACGTACACTCCCCAACACACCCTCCAGCCCCCTCACTACGATGCAGTCACCTCCTTTGCTGTCCACTCAAGGTTCCTCTTCAGCTCATGTGGGGTGACCATCAAGCAGTGGGACATGAAGCTACAGAGCCTCAAGCAGGTGGGTGTGGCTTAGATTTACTGCATGCAAACAGTGTAATGAGTTATTCCATGCCACTTCCAATTATAGGCTGTAGATGGTGCTCACCCACAAGGTAGTGTCATACACTCTCTGGGCATCTTCCCTGGAAGTACTCCACTGCTGGTCAGTGGATGTAAGGGAGGCCTTATCAAGTTGTGGAACACTGACACTTGTGCTAATATTGGTGAGCACGCAGTGGTGGATGGGTGTGTGTGTGTGTGTGTGTGTGTGTGCGTGTGCGTGTGTGTGTGTGTGTGTGCAAGTGCTGTTTACATGTATTTGGGGTACACAGTCTTATGTGAGGTTACATGTTTACTCCAGGTGAAGTATCTGGTCACAAAGGTTCAATCAATTCAATTGCAACAAATGACAGTTTCATCTTTTCAGGTTCAAGGTGGGTTAGCTAGTTAATGAATGCAGATTTTGAGCTTTTCATTCATTTTCAGTGACAAAACAATCCGTATTTGGAAGTTGGGTTCCTTGCCAGAATTATGACATTTCCCCATATCGGTGGATCTGTGTGTTGTATGTGCATCTGTGGTACGTGTATGTGTGTACACGCGTCTGTCATATCACGGGATTGTCCGTTTAATATGATAAATGACAAACCAAGCGGCAATTATATTAAGCGCTTCCGGTCATCAAAGTAGCTGTTGGATCGATCATTGCGATGGCGTTAGCAGGCGACCTTCAGCAAAGAGGATGTGAATCGAGTGTATGTGACGAACATGGATGCGCTGCACAGGCGAGCTCCCCACCAAACCTCCGCGCGCTTCACAGGGCGACCACCTGTCTGTGTGCCGAGATTCCCGCTCCTTCGGGAGTGAAGAGGGGATCGGCTGCCTTGCACGGCGACCTGTGCTACGTCGCGGGTAGCGACTCGCGAAACGTGTACGCGTACAACTTAAAAGACGGGACGTGGACTGAGGCCCCAAGCTATCCGTATGCGGACTTCCATCTGGCCGTTGTCGGCGGTTACCTCACAGGTATAGGCGGGCGTATGCAAGACGCGGAACAATCGCCTAGCAACGAGCTGTACTCCCTGATCGAGGGCGAATGGAAGCCACAATTCCCACCCATGGCCATAACCCGGTCCGAATGTGCAGTCGCGAGTTGCGGTGACTCGCTAGTCGTGATCGGAGGAGTAGGAGACTGGACTTCGGATGAAATCATCACGCAGGTGGAGATCATGAACTCGGCTACTCGTAAGTGGACCACATCCTGCCCCCTACCAGAGCGGTTGGAGTTTCCCTCTGTGGCCTTTTGCGGCGAGGGCGTGTACGTGGTGGAAGGGGACGGACACACCGTGTACACAACTTCCGTGATATCGCTGACCTGTTGGACCCCCGAGGCCGGGAACGTGTGGAGCAGGATAGCCCCAGTGCCTACACGGTGGTCCACGAGCGTCAGCGTTTGCGGGCAGCTCCTGGCCCTGGGAGGATGGCAGGACGACGATAAACCCACGTCCGATGTGCACGTGTATGTGCCTGGGGACGAGGGCTGGCGCAAAATTGGAGAGCTGGTCCAGTCGCGAGATCTCGTGATAGCCTTGCCGCTGGCTGGGGACCGGGTACTGGTAGTAGGTGGCAGCAGGTCTACCTCGGAAGATAGCTCTATAGTGGAGTGCCTGGCTGTGGACTAGATCGTACAGGTAGTGCTGAAAGAACGTTTAATTCATCTTCAATGTTTGTATTATGTTTGATCCATGTGTAATTGTGCATGTACCGTAGTAAGTTTCTATTCTGTAATGAGAATACGCGGTTGGAATAACTTAATTGTTGATGTAGATGTAATGCATGGTAATTATGTAACAGTTTGTCAACGTGCATGTTTGGGTACAGCTCGAAGTGTAGCAGTACGCAATTATATTAATACAAGTGTAAATGTACGAGTGCACACAATTTTTAATGCACAGTAGGACCAATGGATAATCACTAGTCACTTCGTTTCCGTTTTGTAGGCATGATTTCAATAGTATTGATAAATGTTATTCATCAACATGCGCAAAAAGTGAGGTCCCCCCCCCCCCCATGCTCATCAATGGAAATTGTACTGACTCATTGTGTAGTCAATTGAATAAGCCTAAAGTCCTGGTATCTGCACTGATAGGGACAAGATTAACCTTCCATATAGCCCTGCAGACACACAGAACACGTGGGACATGCAGTCCGAGTGGCGATGCGCGCAGAGAGTCTGTCGAGGCTTCAATACGTCTAATTAAAAAGACAATTAATACTTCACCTCGTCCCCAACTTCCACTTTGTACCACGTGGCTATTTAATTTGCAGTTGGGCTCTCAAGATGGTCGCGCACCATTGGATGCGGAAAAAGCTACTGAATATCGATCATATCAGTAAGGTTATAGTATAACTATGTTTTGTCTTACCAGGCCATCAGACATCAATACGGTATCCACGAATGAATGTAACTTGTTATTTCCTTCCAAAGCGTTCATTCATGACGCCCTGTGTGTATCAGCCTTGGTCCACGTATATGGTGTCCACCGAATCGGTTTTGAACGGAAATAACATATAAATAGCGTTGCGTTCATTGGTGGATACCCTTATTACGGAAATATATCCGGCATAACCATATTGTCTTGATGAAACGGTTTTTTACGTGTCTACTGTGTTACCGCTAAGACCATGACTTTTCGCCCGAAACTTAAAAGAATAATTATATAAATTCAAAGCCACGTGACTGGAAGTTGCAAATGGCGTACTTGAGTTGCTTTGCAGTTTGTGCCAGTGAAAAAGACACTGGCATTGTAGGTTGTACTTTTAGTTTAGTGCCCCCTCCTTACTATTAATCCAAATTAAGTAACGGGTAATTAACAAGCTTCGCGTTACATTAGGTAACAACGCTGCATGCAACCCAATGAATCCTATTATATATGTAGTAAAACATTAGTTTACTGATATTGTACTAGAATTTGGTAAAATTCATAGTGTTGTGCGCAACATTTTGCCTAGTGTATGGTCGGCTACCATGCACTAGATACCACCTTTTCAAATACGCTTTATCGTAACTATGACAAACCTTTTCTACTTTGTTACACAGAGATATGTGTGTGTCCATTAGCTTCGGCTACCGTTCTTCCACACAACTTGCTATTGAACTCTCCCTCCTCAAGATATTGCCAAATGCAATGGGTCCTCCAAACCGTTTCCTCCACATAAATTCAGGGAGATGGGTATCGAATAGAGCAGAGTGCATCACTTTCCCTTCCCGCATCATCCGCTAGCAGTAGCTCCACATACCCTCCGCACCTTGGGTATGTGTTCCAGTGGTTGGGTCATCAAAATGGAGCGAGTGGTTGACAGTAAGATGTGTGTTTCCTGTTGACAGCTGGTTGTACGAGCTCAACTCGTCACCCAACACTATAATTCCCAGCCTCACATGTTGGGAGATATGGGGACACAAGGTTGCAGCATCTTGCTTCTCCATCTCCACCAAAAAGCACTCTCTGCTGCCTCTCTCTATCCCACCAAACACCCAGTGTCCATCCACAACTCTGCCACGATTGTATTTGCGCTTCCCAAATTTACTTTCGTTGATTTTGACTTCTACACCTGGCCCACCAATCAAAGCAGGATCGATGAGCCAGAAAGTACACAACACAATTATCACGTACAAAGTTGTACCAGTCCACAGCGGTGGTGCTGCTTATCTGCAATATGCACAAGAAAGATGATTTGACTTACCAGCGCTGTTACATACAGTAGTGGTCGCAATAAAGTTTACGTTCTCTATTATGCCGTTCTAGTTGCACAGTCGTTAGGAGAAACTGTACGTTGTACCAACTGTACGGCACGGTAACACTATAAGTTCTCACTCAATTATCACATTTGTCACGTAACGCCGTTAACTGTATCTTAATTAAATACCGTTCCCGAGCAGGTTTTTTGCGCGAAGTGTCTTATACAATTTTCTATCGCTCCTCCTGAACATGCGGCTAATAGCCAACAAGCTGCATGGCTTTAACCGATTATACGCTAGCTTTACAATTAGCTAATTGACTTCCGGGTGGCAATTAATATTTATAACATCACGCGCGTGCTTGCACAACATTAGAACGGTACTACTTTTGTCTGCAAAGGTTGCGTTCAAACACATCTGCACTCAATGGGTCGTTCAATTCAGTTTTATGGTACTCGCGGTATATTATATCGATAGGCGTACGGTCTGTTATCTCATCGCGCATGTTGAAAAGGGCTTCCCAGTAGTGTTTTTTGTTTGTTTGGTATCTTTTCAATAGTAAGCCTTTGTCACTGTTAGAAGCTGCCATTCATCATTGTGGAAGTCCATTATTAGTTAATACAGTTTTGTACCAAGTTAATTCCATTCATACTGTCTGGTTTATTATTGTAGGAGGCTATAGCTTTCCATTGAGTGTTAAAGTAGAATTCCTGCTAATAGCAAATCAGGCGTTCAAAGTTACCTATAGGCAGTTGTTCGAATGCAGGGTAAATGGCACACAGCTGGCCTCCGATTTGCGTTTTGTGTAACCTAATTAGACTGGGTCTTCCGCAGTTAAAACGGCACGGCTAACCGTAAACAAAAACGTTTATTGTATTGGTAGGCATGGAATTCGTTGTCACATAAAATGATATAGTTCTTTTAATCATTATGGTAACGGCATGGCCTTATGAATGGTAACGTTCTAACTGCAACGGCGTAATAAAAAACGTAAACTTTTTTGTGACCGCTACTGTACCTCCAATTCATCCTAAGCCTTTCCTACAGGTGTCTTGACTGACCACATATGAATTAGTCATGCATCGTAGTAAACAAGTTGAGTGTACTGGTTTAAGAATACACTTAGTTTATTACCTTCAAAAAAGGATCCCTTTCATAGAGGTGAGACTTTCCTGCAACCTTTCCTTAAGGCATCTCCACACCATCCCCTCTGGACATTCCTTCCTTTGGATGAGATAATTCCTTCTCCCGCATGAGCATGTCCTGATAGAGGAAAGAAGTTTTAAAGCCTGACTCCAACTAACTGTTGCTGCTGAATCAGCGAGGTTGTGACATAGCGCACAGTATGGAACGACTTCAGCCAAAGGATGCACAACAGGAGCAGGAACCGCAGCCATAGCCATCTGGATAAAAACCGATCAAACGGTGGTTGCCATAGTTACGATAAACGTGGTATCTAAAGGCGAAGCTTGTTAATTAATATTAAGAAGGGGGGGGCTACTAAACTAAACTACAATTTCCTCAGTGTCTAGTAAAATGCTAATGGGAGGAGACATTTGGACAGGGCCGCAGGCAGAGCCGTGGTGGTAAGGAAAGCAGCTGCTCCCCCACTATTTTTAAAAATGTATTCAATATCGCGAGGGTAGTTTGCAATGCAATACTACTAATATGCATGCATGCACAGTGGCTCCACCAATCTGGTGCATGTGTTGCATTTACGATGTACAGTTCTGATGCATTATTGTGCTTCTTTTCACATAGTGGAACTGAACTTGCTAATCTTTTTTTGGTGAGTTTGTTATTTGGAAGGCATATTGTCTGTATTGGCACTGAAATATACAAATTGGCCATGCACAGTTTTATTTCTATGGCATTGATGGTATCTTCACCTCCATGTTTTGGTATGGAAGGTGTTCTTTTTTAAATGCTATACCAGACCTAGTCCATCTTCCAGCATAGTTGGTCACTGCTGAGGGACCCCACCTCTTATGACCTGGAGTATGGATGGCACAAATGTATGTGTTACAGTGAAATGAGAATTTAAATTGGAAAACAGTTTAATGAAGCAGTTTAATTGATGCAGCCTAAGCATTATTATGCTGCAGTTCATGTGTGTTTAGTCATGCAGTATTCCTGTTATGTAAATGTGAAATCATGTTTCAAAATTCTGTAATGTTATGTTTAGCTGCTTTGTGACCTATGTTTTGTGCTGGACAGTTTATCCTTGTAGTAGTGAAACTGAACATGAAACTTTGCACTTCATGCTTGCTGAATCTTCTGGTGAGTTATGTGCACCTGGTATGTTGTGTTACCATGGCATTTATGGTATCTTCACCTCCATGTTTTCGGTATGGAAGGTGTTCTTTTTAAAATGCTATACCAGACCTAGTCCATCTTCCAGCATAGTTGGTCACTGCCGAGGGACCCCACCTCCTATGACCTGGAGTATGGATGGCACAAATGTACAATTTAAATAGGACAACAGTTTAATTTAATTGATGCAGACTAAGCTATCATCATGCTGCAGTTCATGTGTATTTAGTCATGCAGTATTCCTGTTTTGTAAATGTGAAATCATGTTTCAAAATTCTGTAATGTTATGTTTAGCTGCTTTGTGACCTATGTTTTGTGCTGGACAGTTTATCCTTGTAGTTGTGAAACTGAACATGAAACTTTGCACTTCATGCTTGCTGAATCTTCTGGTGAGTTACGTGCACCTGGTATGTTGTGTTACCATGGCATTGATGGTATCTTCACCTCCATGTTTTCGGTATGGATGGTGTTCTTTTTACAATGCTATATCAAACATAGTCCATCCTCCAGCATAGTTGGTCACTGATTAGGGTACCCATCTCCTCTGACCTGGAGTATGGATGGCACATATGACATGTTACAGCGAAATGTGGATTTAAATTGGTAAACGGTTCAATAGATTAACATTATCGAGTTCTTATTTTCAACACATCATACTCCATTTCCCTATGGTAGAAGGTATTTTAGTCCTTTTGTTCCTTTTCTTATGTACATAGAAATGCTGTTACCCCTAAGCGTTCCTAAGGTAAATACCTTTAGTATTGGAGTATGCAGATTGGCGTTAAAATTGGTATATGTCCTGTTGCACCTAACCTGTTGTGAAGATATTACTATGCAAAGTAATTGCACTTTTCGCGGTTGTTTCATGCCAATGAATTAGACAAACTGCATCCGCTTTCATCTATGGGAGGAGGCAGGTCCCCAAATCATTGCTGCAAATCAGGCAAGTAAATGTGCATACTCTTATTTGCTCATAATGTAGTAAAGTAAAATTAACGAATGGGACAGGTCAATGGCAATTAGTCCTATATGTAATGTACTGACAGTAACAAACAGAGGAACATTTGGGAATTGATGTACTCAGGGTAGTTAAGGCTGCCGCGCAGGAAATGATTAATCATGTTAACATATATTATCAACATGCATGTTTGTAATTACATTATTATGCCATTATGTGCTTCAATATGTTTCGGTCTTCATTTAAGCGCAAGGACACTATTTTAGTTGTATTCATACGTGTTACGATGTTAGTGATCTACAGCATAACGTACACGATATGCAAACGAATGCACGATGGACTAACGTAAAGAGCGTGCAGCTGCCAAGCAAAGCAAATTTGATGGGTAGTTATTTGATAATAACCACTGTACTTTGATAGGGAATATCAAAGATTCAAAATGCATGGATGAAACTGCAGCTCTAGGGTAAATTTCTTCAGCTAGACAAGATCCTATAGGTCGCTAGTTATTCTCTGCAACTGGATATTTTGATAAATGCATAATGTATATCGTATCTAGTACAGGTTGATGGCCATTTTAACCCATGTTAATGTTGTCACAACAGCAAGCCAAGAATTGTGAGCATAGGAAGATTGTAGCAGATTAGCTGGATTTAAATATTTATCGTAACATCCCCCACGTACAGCCTTATTTGTTTACATAGCAGTCTCCCAAACAGTCCTGTACGATGGGTGTGTTAAAGAGCATACAGCATAGCCATTAGAAGTAGCAGTATTGGGCACAGGTTTTTGCGTCGAGTTTGAAGCAAGTAGACGGTCCTTGCATGAAATATAACTTTTTTGTACTAGATGCCATTTAATGACATAAAATTATTTGGTGGCAGCCTTAACTGATTACCAGCTGAATAATTGATTTACGTAAAACCACTTCCGACCAAATTAATTTTGCTATCGAATTTAAATGTAATGTATATTACTCAAAGCTCTATCACCTTGGTTGTGCGCTTAAACAGATTAAGTTTTGTACACGGTTTGCTATTTTGTTGTATATGTCCATGGACTATAGCGTTACCACTAGAATGTCATCTGTAAACCATACACTAATGTTATGATTTTGTCGAATGAAGCTTAGGTTTGTAACTACGTATAAGTGGTAGAGTATTCTTCGATCGTCTTGGAATTGTATAGATACCATTGTAATCTTTTGTATCAAATGAATAAACTTCTTTGTTCGAATATGCATTTAATTCTAATTAGAATTAGTGCGTCGCTGGTTGTTTTAGTTTTATGTTTATGAGTGTTGCCTCTTGTATCTGTTTATTAGCCTCAACTTTTGACAGAACTTGTCATAACAACACTGCCTTGGTCACTTAAAAGCATTTTTGTCCACCTTAACTGGCTGCGTGTCTTTTGACGCTTACAGCTGCCACGTAGCATAACGATTGCCCATCTTTAGACACTTAAGGCTAACTACCCTGAGTAGATTTGAAGTTCAATACCAGCCATTTTAGCCATCAGATTGCACCCACATCCCACAGTGAATACACATACACTAAAAATCCATGATTGCCACTTGCAAGCAAGGATTTATATAAAACACTGCAGTAATGGTGCTAGCAGCCTTTAAACTTACTTTTTACAGGACATGTTTTACTGTAGTGGAATTGAAAATGAACATAATTTCAAGTTCTTCAAACTGCCGTGGGTGTCATTCGATATTATATCATTGAGGTTTTTGGCATCATAGTTGCCAATTCGGCTGATTTTTATTTTATGAGTTCATCCTGTATGGATACTTTGAAATTTTTTGTGTAGGCTGCAACAATGTGGATTATTTTCTAACAAAACAATGGTTACGTTTTAGAAAAACGTACTTAACGTTTAGTTCTATTATTACCTCACTTTCAACTCATGCATGTAAACGTTTTCATGATTACGCATATTTTATAGCTATTATATGTGCTACTGTATGAGTAACAGGACTAATTTGCAAAATTCGCAAAGTGTAACAAAAGATCAGAAGTTCAGAAGCCAATAACTTTGAATAACAATAACTTGATTAAGTGATAATTTGGGTATATCACCTTCAATACTGGTTGAATGTATGAAATGAAAATCACAGTGATTCAGCCGAATTGGCAAACATGTTGCAAAAATCTAGTTGATCTAATATGGAATGACCTCTGTTGAGTTGTGTGCATATGTTATCATGTCTATATTATTGCATTTACGATGTACATTCTGGGGCATTATTGTGCTTCTTTTCACATAGCAGAACTGAACTCGCTAATCTTTTTGTGGTGAGTTTGTTATTTGGAAGGCATATTCGCATTTAATGTCTAATATCCTGGGTGTGCTCCGCGGTGCACGTTCGTACACCGCGGGGTACGCGCAAAACAAGCATTCCGCCGTTTCAGCATTCTAGTGAAGTTTGACTTTTATGCCACTTTGTATAAGTCCTTATCTGCTTGGGCCGAAGCATTGAAGGCCTAATACCGTTTGCTGCTCTTACATCACGCGAAACTTCCGGTACGTACGTTACTATTATTTTTCAATTACCGCATACATTCGCCGTACAGTGTACCTCCGCTATGGCGACTTGTATTAGCAGCGAAAGGTACTAGGCCTTCAAAGCTTCAGCCCAAACTGATAAGGACATATACAACGTGGCATAACAGTCAAACTTCACTAGAATGCTGAAACGGCGGAATGCAAAAAAACTTTTTTTTGCGTACCCCGCCATGTACAAACATGCACCGCGGAGCATGCCCAGGACATTAGACATTAAATATACAAAATTGGCCATGCACAGTTTTATTTCTATGGCATTGATGGTATCTTCACCTCCATGTTTTCTATATGGAAGGTGTTCTTTTTACAATGCTATACCAGACCTAGTCCATCTTCCAGCATAGTTGGTCACTGCTGAGGGACCCCACCTCTTATGACCTGGAGTATGGATGGCACAAATGTACGTGTTACAGTGAAATGAGAGTTTGAATTGAAAAACTGTTTGATGAAGCAGTTTAATTGATGCAGCCTAAGCTATCATCATGCTGCAGTTCATGTATGTTTAATCATGCAGTATTCCTGTTATGTAAATTTGAAATCATGTTTCAAAATGCTGTAATGTTGCCTTCAGCTGCTTTGTGACCTATGTTTTGTGCTGGACAGTTTATCCTTGTAGTAGTGAAACTGACCATGAAACTTCGCACTTCATGCTTGCTGAATGTTACCTGGTGAGTTATGTGCACCTGGTATGTTGTGTTACCATGGCATTTATGGTATCTTCTACTCAATATTTTCTATATGGATGGTGTTCTTTTTACAATGCTATATCAGACCTAGTCCATCTTCCAGCATAGTTGGTCGCTTCTGAAGAACCCCACCTCCTATGACCTGGAGTATGGATGGCACAAATGTACAATTTAAATAGGAAAACAGTTTCATTTAATTGATGCAGCCTAAGCAATTATTATGCTGCAGTTCATGTGTATTTAGTCATGCAGTATTCCTGTTTTGTAAATGTGAAATCATGTTTCAAAATTCTGTAATGTTATGTTTAGCTGCTTTGTGACCTATGTTTTGTGCTGAACAGTTTATCCTTGTAGTTGTGAAACTGACCATGAAACCTTGCACTTCATGCTTGCTGAATCTTCTGGTGAGTTACGTGCACCTGGTATGTTGTGTTATCATGGCATTTATGGTATCTTCACCTCCATGTTTTCGGTATGGAAGGTGTTCTTTTTAAAATGCTATACCAGACCTAGTCCATCTTCCAGCATAGTTGGTCACTGCTGAGGGACCCCACCTCCTATGACCTGGAGTATGGATGGCACAAATGTACAATTTAAATAGGACAACAGTTTAATTTAATTGATGCGGCCTAAGCTATCATTATGCTGCAGTTCATGTGTGTTTAGTCATGCAATATTCCTGTTATGTAAATGTGAAATCATGTTTCAAAATTCTGTAATGTTCTGTGTAGCTGCTTTGTGACCTATGTTTTGTGACCTATGTTTTGTGCTGGACAGTTTATCCTTATAGTAGTGAAACTGAACATGAAACTTTGCACTTCATGCTTGCTGAATCTTCATGTGTTATCTGGTGAGTTATGTGCACCTGGTATGTTGTGTTACCATGGCATTTATGGTATCTTCACCTCCATGTTTCCGGTATGGAAGGTGTTCTTTTTACAATGCTATACCAGACCTAGTCCATCTTCCAGCATAGTTGGTCACTGCTGAGGGACCCCACCTCCTGTGACCTGGAGTATGGATGGCACAAATGTACAATTTAAATAGGACAACAGTTTAATTTAATTGATGCAGACTAAGCTATCATCATGCTGCAGTTCATGTGTGTTTAGTCATGCAGTATTCCTTTTATGTAAATGTGAAATCATGTTTCAAAATTCTGTTGCAACATTGTCGTCACATCAATTTGTACTAAAACATTGACAATAAAGAGGAGAACACAAAAATGATTCATTTTAATAACTTCTTAGCACGTACCATGAATGGGGTCATGAATTTGTAATGAAGTATGATGTATCCAAAAAATATTAAAATACAATCCTTACTAAACTTTTACCAAAGTTAGCTAATCATACCACAAACATGTTTAGCTAAACATCTTTCTGGGCTGCATATTCGCCAGACTGGGACAGCTCATAAAATGGTTGGTAGCCATTTTCTCCCTACAACAGTTTGTTTAGGTAGCCAAGGGTGCAGTCAAAACACTACAATATGATTATCATTAATTGCTTTGATTATAGTAGCTTTGTTGTGACAGCATGGCCACTGCCTTAACCCTTTGCAATACGAGTTACGTCGTTAATTGCCAGCTATGTTTTTAATTATGGCTACCCGTAGCTTATTTGTCGCCGTTCTCGAAGAATGACACGGTTAGCTTACTTAAAGATATTACTATGATATAAAAGCGTTTTGTGATGTTTATTTTGATATATTTGGTGTACTAACTTAAAAAAACAATGGTTGCGAACAACACTCGATATAGGCAGAGCCAAGTGGGCCGGGATTTGAAGCCTTCGTATCGTGTAAGCTATAAAACAGAAGACGAAAACACGTTATTTTTATTCCCTGGTGTTATTTCTAAGGTCCAGGTGTTTAAAAAGGCTTCACTCTCCCCTATTTTAGTAGAACAAGCGGGTGCGTATTCAAAGCCGCTAGTAACGATAGAGGCGCCATTACACGTACACCTGCAGCTGTTAGTTCCCGCTTTCCTTTTTATTAAAAACCAACACTCCATGTCCTTAGGGCTTTTTGGTGCACAAAGTGTGTAACCATGCAACACTAATTGGCAGTAATTGGTTTTCAAATACGTGTGCACATAAATGTGCACTTGGCGGTGAACGCGGGGTGCAATTATTGCATATAAATGTGCACTTGGCAGTCAAAGAGTTAAAGGAACAAACTGTTGTAAGGAGTGGAAAAATCGGTTGGGCGTGCCCGAATACAGCATAGCCGTTATGAATGGGTTCTTTAAAATAATTTCAGGGTGCGTCATGCCAGTGGATATAGTATCAAAATTTACA
The DNA here is from genome assembly GCA_963681505.1 of Eunapius fragilis. Classification (NCBI taxonomy): domain Eukaryota; kingdom Metazoa; phylum Porifera; class Demospongiae; order Spongillida; family Spongillidae; genus Eunapius; species Eunapius fragilis. Next base: position 2,820,592 of record OY811993.1, read on the forward strand.
ATTGCTTTTGAGATACATGCATGACCGATTAGTTTTCACTTTTGCTGTTCCAAACAAATGTGTACCCGTTTCTCATGGAACCGGTGTTAAAATACGCTCATGGGTTGTAGTAAGGGCACTAGCGAAGCGAGGTTCATTATCTGATGTATGTATACATTTGTATAGGTCTTCGTCTTTGGAATCAACAATCTGCTAAATATTCGAATATTCGGATATCCTCAGGAATTGTGTATCTCATAATTAGAGTTCTAATTTCAACAATGTACGCTGTGTGTACCAGGAGACAAGAGTATGTAGCTATGTAGCCATGGATGTACGCTGTGTGTACTTGGTGACAAGGGTTTGGTGGTGATGGATGGATGCACACTGTGTGTACTTGTTACACCCAGTAGCTGGCAAGGATATGTTGTTGGTTAATAGTCATTGTTTACATGACTTTACATGCTGTAATGTTTTATTTCAAGTTATCAAATATACTGACTGAACTTTATTCATTTGTTCCCATACAGGTAATGGAACTGTTGTCAAAGGATAAGATGTTGGAAATTGATGTGGAGTGATTTCTGTACCGCTTGTGTCTCCCATTACCAGCATCACCGTCTATTATGTGTGACATGTTGGCACTATCGTGTTACTAGAAGCCATTGCAGCTCTGCATGCATTCTTCATATGAGTATCACTTCACTACAAGGACATTTAGGTTTACATGTACATAATACTTAAATGCACGCAACATGTAGAGAGAAAAATATGGGAACTTGAAAAAAGTAAGCCTGTCTCTGTTAGCGCATCGTAGAAAAGAATCATGAGCCCTTAATTTTTTCTTCCAAACAACAGTCAAGCCAATTTTCAAATGCTCAAGAAACAAACACAGACAGATCGACAGACTATCTGCGCATTTATAAATACATGCCAGGGGCAAATCTTTTACCGATAGAACTGGGATGTGATTTTGACGTCCATTTTGGTGGCATTTCTTTTACACCCGCAGGCCATACATACATAGTGTTTACATAATGCCATGACCGTAAAATCCATACCATTATACCATTCACTATTCTCACTGTTCAAATCCAGTCTTTCCAACTGCCTTGGTAATGACGCCACTGAAAACAAACACAGTCATTGTGAGTGGGTGTACCTACACTACATAAAACATATATCCAGTAGTTCCACATTACATGTAACTGTGCTATGCAATGCATTGTGACCCCCGTAATAAGGACACAGGTAAGAGACACTATTGCATACCTTGCAACCTTCGCTTTTCTTGTACCGGATTTAGCTGATGATTGTAATGATGTAGCTGTTGCTTGTCATCAGGTAGCTGTTTTTGTAGCTGACACTTGTCATCATGTAGCTGTTCCTGTTGCCCTTGTAGCTGTTGTTTGTCATCTAGTGCATCCTCACCCTGGTGGTTATAATATTCATCAACATGACAACAATACTATTTTGTACAAACAATCTCAACCCAACATGTGATGAAATGAAGTCCAACTGATTATACTAACTCATGCATGGTGATCTAATAATTAAAAGGATACCAAATGTAAGGTCCCATACATAAATCTTTCCCAATGTTACAATAGTACAAGTGCTATTTAGGTTAAGGTAACATAACCATAACCCCCATGTATCTTGCTTCTGTTCCTTCTCCTCAATATCTTGCTTCAGTTGGTCAATTTTCTGTTTTTGTATCCTAATGCTCTGCTCCAGATCCTCAATTTTACTGTTCAGTTTCTTAATGCTCTGCTTCAGTTCCTCAATATTACTTTCCTGTTTCTTAATGGTCTGCTCCAGTTCCTCAATTTTACTTCCCTGTCCCCCAAATTTCATTTTGGGCATATCAATATTCTGTTGATTCTGTTGATTCTGTTGCTCCATTACACCCTCTGTAGATTAATAAACATTCCAAATAACAATGTGGAGTCTTTAATCATGAAACGAATGACATGCTCTCTTGTTTTCTAGCCACACCCATTGATCAAATGTGTATGCAGATCAACCCACCTCATGGCCGTAGACAACTTTCAAAGTTTGGGGGGGCTATAATGACTGGGGGTGGGTGCAGTAGTGGGCGTGCCCCCTCCTGCCCCAGATAGGGGGTTTGGGGGAGCGCTGTAAGCTCCCCCAATGGGGTCTGGGGCGAAGCCCCAGCCGCTTTAACCTTTTCCTTATTTGTTGTTAGCAAAAACTTAACATTAAATGCAGAAATTGACCCAGCTCTATACGGTATAGCAACGAATGCTATTGCTATATATTTAAGTTAGTTGACCTTAATTGTCAAAAATCACTTGCCGCCGCGGAGATTTTTTGATCAGCTTTGTCATTTTTTCGATAGTGTCTAATATATCACGATGGCCGGGATTACATTTGCAGCTAAGTTCAGAGCATGGCCATAGCAATGGGTATACAAAGCTCTATGCTCTTTTCGAAGTATATTAGTTGATACACCTGTTTTACAGCCTGCCATTGAACTAGCCCCATCGTAGCACTGTCCACTGAAGTGAAAGGGATAACCTCAGCAAAATGTCTTCTATTGTTCGGATGATGCTTTCTGCAGAGTAGAGTCCATGCTGTGGACTATACTCTACTCACGATCGACCGCTATCAATGATTACAGATCGATGTACATGTAAGTAGTTAATTCTAATTATACGAGATACGGTTAACATTTTAATATTTTCTCTCAAGGGAAATTTTGGGGGGGCTCAAGCCCCCCCAAGCCCCCCCTTGTCTACGGCCTTGCACCTAGAATGCAACACTGATTAATCATAAGAAACTTAGTCGAACCGAACCATGAACCGTTCGTGATCTACAATTATAAATGGGGGTTATAATTGGCTGGTAATTAGCAAATTGATTCCTGCAGGGACGAGCGCAGTCCGTATAATTTGTCAATCTACTTTAGTAAGTACTATAAATAAACGTGGAATATATGATAAATAAAAACATGGACCACATGTGGATAAATATCTGCAGGCACATGAAAACATGGACCATATTTAAGTAAATGTACATGTAATGTTGGAAGGATAATACTTGCTAGCCAAGATCCGTTGGGTATAATTTTGCCCTTGTGTCCTAACCCTTTGTGACATGTCTGCCTGAGGATAACTACCAAGGCCCAGTATGACATGCTGGATAATGACAGGCATTACACGTATATGTACACAGATAAGTAGTTGTAAGTTAGAAATTGGCTTTAATAAAAAGAAAATTAAAAAAGTGAATGGAGGGAGGTATCTAAATTGCTATCTTTATAAGTAAGTGTAGTGATGATTTATGGTGGAATAGGGCAGGTCAGATATAGCCTTCGATGTACAGCCATGGTGGGGGGGGGTGGGGGGGTGGGGGGGGGGGGGGGGGCTAATGAACAACTACATGTATGGGCTGGACTGGGTGATGAGCATAATACAAGGTTTGGGATACCCCAATCACACATCATCCCACACATGATCCAACAAAGCATGTGACAGGTCACCTGATGGGAGGGGCTGCTTCTCTTTTTTGTTATCACCTGCAATAAGAACACAATAAGTCAGAATGGCCAGCCATTCCTCTATTTGATGCCCACTCTATTGCATACCGAAAGGCAGTACACAGACCTTGCAGCTGCGTATCCATAGCGACCTCTTGAGTGGAGGCTGCAGGTTGGCCTTGCTGTGGAGGTCCTTTCTTCATTGACCTCACTTTGGAGATGTTAGAGTGACTACATGGGAGAAGATGAAGTGACATGGGAGATGATGGAGTGACTACACACATGGGAGATGATGGAGTGACTACACACATGGGAGATGATGGAGTGACTACACACATGGGAGATGATGGAGTGACTACACACATGGGAGGTGATGGAGTGACTACACACATGGGAGATGATGGAGTGACTACATACATGGGAGATGATGGAGTGACTAAACACATGGGAGATGATGGAGTGACTACACACATGGGAGATGATGGAGTGACTACACACATGGGAGATGATGGAGTGACTACACACATGGGAGATGATGGAGTGACTACACACATGGGAGATGATGGAGTGACTACACACATGGGAGGTGGTGGAGTGACTACACACATGGGAGGTGATGGAGTGACTACACACATGGGAGGTGATGGAGTGACTACGCACATGGGAGATGATGGAGTGACTATACACATGGGAGATGATGGAGTGACTACACACATGGGAGGTGATGGAGTGACTACACACATGGGAGATGATGGAGTGACTACACACATGGGAGATGATGGAGTGACTACGCACATGGGAGATGATGGAGTGACTACACACATGGGAGATGATGGAGTGACTACACACATGGGAGATGATGGAGTGACTACACACATGGGAGATGATGGAGTGACTACGCACATGGGAGATGATGGAGTGACTACACACATGGGAGATGATGGAGTGACTATACACATGGGAGATGATGGAGTGACTACACACATGGGAGGTGATGGAGTGACTACACACATGGGAGATGATGGAGTGACTACACACATGGGAGGTGATGGAGTGACTACACACATGGGAGATGATGGAGTGACTACACACATGGGAGATGATGGAGTGACTACGCACATGGGAGATGATGGAGTGACTACGCACATGGGAGATGATGGAGTGACTACACACATGGGAGATGATGGAGTGACTATACACATGGGAGATGATGGAGTGACTACACACATGGGAGATGATGGAGTGACTACACACATGGGAGATGATGGAGTGACTACACACATGGGAGATGATGGAGTGACTACGCACATGGGTGATGATGGAGTGACTACACACATGGGAGATGATGGAGTGACTATACACATGGGAGATGATGGAGTGACTACACACATGGGAGGTGATGGAGTGACTACACACATGGGAGATGATGGAGTGACTACACACATGGGAGGTGATGGAGTGACTACACACATGGGAGATGATGGAGTGACTACACACATGGGAGGTGATGGAGTGACTATACACATGGGAGATGATGGAGTGACTACACACATGGGAGATGATGGAGTGACTACGCACATGGGAGATGATGGAGTGACTACACACATGGGAGGTGATGGAGTGACTACACACATGGGAGATGATGGAGTGACTACACACATGGGAGATGATGGAGTGACTACGCACATGGGAGATGATGGAGTGACTACACACATGGGAGGTGATGGAGTGACTACACACATGGGAGATGATGGAGTGACTACACACATGGGAGGTGATGGAGTGACTACACACATGGGAGATGATGGAGTGACTACACACATGGGAGATGATGGAGTGACCACGCACATGGGAGATGATGGAGTGACCACACACATGGGAGATGATGGAGTGACTACACACATGGGAGATGATGGAGTGACCACACACATGGGAGATGATGGAGTGACTACACACATGGGAGATGATGGAGTGACTACACACATGGGAGATGATGGAGTGACTACGCACATGGGAGATGATGGAGTGACTACACACATGGGAGATGATGGAGTGACTATACACATGGGAGATGATGGAGTGACTACACACATGGGAGGTGATGGAGTGACTACACACATGGGAGATGATGGAGTGACTACACACATGGGAGGTGATGGAGTGACTACACACATGGGAGATGATGGAGTGACTACACACATGGGAGATGATGGAGTGACTACGCACATGGGAGATGATGGAGTGACCACACACATGGGAGATGATGGAGTGACTACACACATGGGAGATGATGGAGTGACCACACACATGGGAGATGATGGAGTGACTACACACATGGGAGATGATGGAGTGACTACACACATGGGAGATGATGGAGTGACTACACACATGGGAGATGATGGAGTGACTACACACATGGGAGATGATGGAGTGACCACACACATGGGAGGTGATGGAGTGACTACACACATGGGAGATGATGGAGTGACTACACACATGGGAGATGATGGAGTGACTACACCATGGGAGGTGATGGAGTGACTACACACATGGGAGATGATGGAGTGACTACACACATGGGAGGTGATGGAGTGACTACACACATGGGAGGTGATGGAGTGACTACACACATGGGAGATGATGGAGTGACTACACACATGGGAGATGATGGAGTGACTACACACATGGGAGATGATGGAGTGACTACACACATGGGAGGTGATGGAGTGACTACACACATGGGAGATGATGGAGTGACTACACACATGGGAGGTGATGGAGTGACTACACACATGGGAGGTGATGGAGTGACTACACACATGGGAGATGATGGAGTGACTACACACATGGGAGATGATGGAGTGACTACACACATGGGAGATGATGGAGTGACTACACACATGGGAGATGATGGAGTGACTACACACATGGGAGGTGATGGAGTGACTACACACATGGGAGGTGATGGAGTGACTACACACATGGGAGATGATGGAGTGACTACACACATGGGAGGTGATGGAGTGACTACACACATGGGAGATGATGGAGTGACTACACACATGGGAGATGATGGAGTGACTACACACATGGGAGATGATGGAGTGACTACACACATGGGAGGTGATGGAGTGACTACACACATGGGAGATGATGGAGTGACTACATACATGGGAGATGATGGAGTGACTAAACACATGGGAGATGATGGAGTGACTACACACATGGGAGATGATGGAGTGACTACACACATGGGAGATGATGGAGTGACTACACACATGGGAGATGATGGAGTGACTACACACATGGGAGATGATGGAGTGACTACACACATGGGAGGTGGTGGAGTGACTACACACATGGGAGGTGATGGAGTGACTACACACATGGGAGGTGATGGAGTGACTACGCACATGGGAGATGATGGAGTGACTATACACATGGGAGATGATGGAGTGACTACACACATGGGAGGTGATGGAGTGACTACACACATGGGAGATGATGGAGTGACTACACACATGGGAGATGATGGAGTGACTACGCACATGGGAGATGATGGAGTGACTACACACATGGGAGATGATGGAGTGACTACACACATGGGAGATGATGGAGTGACTACACACATGGGAGATGATGGAGTGACTACACACATGGGAGATGATGGAGTGACTACACACATGGGAGATGATGGAGTGACTACGCACATGGGAGATGATGGAGTGACTACACACATGGGAGATGATGGAGTGACTATACACATGGGAGATGATGGAGTGACTACACACATGGGAGGTGATGGAGTGACTACACACATGGGAGATGATGGAGTGACTACACACATGGGAGGTGATGGAGTGACTACACACATGGGAGATGATGGAGTGACTACACACATGGGAGATGATGGAGTGACTACACACATGGGAGATGATGGAGTGACTACGCACATGGGAGATGATGGAGTGACTACACACATGGGAGATGATGGAGTGACTATACACATGGGAGATGATGGAGTGACTACACACATGGGAGATGATGGAGTGACTACACACATGGGAGATGATGGAGTGACTACACACATGGGAGATGATGGAGTGACTACGCACATGGGTGATGATGGAGTGACTACACACATGGGAGATGATGGAGTGACTATACACATGGGAGATGATGGAGTGACTACACACATGGGAGGTGATGGAGTGACTACACACATGGGAGATGATGGAGTGACTACACACATGGGAGGTGATGGAGTGACTACACACATGGGAGATGATGGAGTGACTACACACATGGGAGGTGATGGAGTGACTATACACATGGGAGATGATGGAGTGACTACACACATGGGAGATGATGGAGTGACTACGCACATGGGAGATGATGGAGTGACTACACACATGGGAGGTGATGGAGTGACTACACACATGGGAGATGATGGAGTGACTACACACATGGGAGATGATGGAGTGACTACGCACATGGGAGATGATGGAGTGACTACACACATGGGAGATGATGGAGTGACTACGCACATGGGAGATGATGGAGTGACTACACACATGGGAGATGATGGAGTGACTACACACATGGGAGATGATGGAGTGACTACGCACATGGGAGATGATGGAGTGACTACACACATGGGAGATGATGGAGTGACTATACACATGGGAGATGATGGAGTGACTACACACATGGGAGGTGATGGAGTGACTACACACATGGGAGATGATGGAGTGACTACACACATGGGAGGTGATGGAGTGACTACACACATGGGAGATGATGGAGTGACTACACACATGGGAGATGATGGAGTGACTACGCACATGGGAGATGATGGAGTGACCACACACATGGGAGATGATGGAGTGACTACACACATGGGAGATGATGGAGTGACCACACACATGGGAGATGATGGAGTGACTACACACATGGGAGATGATGGAGTGACTACACACATGGGAGATGATGGAGTGACTACACACATGGGAGATGATGGAGTGACTACACACATGGGAGATGATGGAGTGACTACACACATGGGAGATGATGGAGTGACTACACACATGGGAGATGATGGAGTGACTACACACATGGGAGATGATGGAGTGACTACACACATGGGAGATGATGGAGTGACTACACACATGGGAGATGATGGAGTGACCACACACATGGGAGGTGATGGAGTGACTACACACATGGGAGATGATGGAGTGACTACACACATGGGAGATGATGGAGTGACTACACCATGGGAGGTGATGGAGTGACTACACACATGGGAGATGATGGAGTGACTACACACATGGGAGGTGATGGAGTGACTACACACATGGGAGGTGATGGAGTGACTACACACATGGGAGATGATGGAGTGACTACACACATGGGAGATGATGGAGTGACTACACACATGGGAGATGATGGAGTGACTACACACATGGGAGGTGATGGAGTGACTACACACATGGGAGATGATGGAGTGACTACACACATGGGAGGTGATGGAGTGACTACACACATGGGAGGTGATGGAGTGACTACACACATGGGAGATGATGGAGTGACTACACACATGGGAGATGATGGAGTGACTACACACATGGGAGATGATGGAGTGACTACACACATGGGAGATGATGGAGTGACTACACACATGGGAGGTGATGGAGTGACTACACACATGGGAGGTGATGGAGTGACTACACACATGGGAGGTGATGGAGTGACTACACACATGGGAGATGATGGAGTGACTACACACATGGGAGGTGATGGAGTGACTACACACATGGGAGATGATGGAGTGACTACACACATGGGAGGTGATGGAGTGACTACACACATGGGAGATGATGGAGTGACTACACACATGGGAGATGATGGAGTGACTACACACATGGGAGATGATGGAGTGACTACACACATGGGAGGTGATGGAGTGACTACACACATGGGAGGTGATGGAGTGACTACACACATGGGAGATGATGGAGTGACTACACACATGGGAGATGATGGAGTGACTACACACATGGGAGATGATGGAGTGACTACACACATGGG
>OY811993.1:2830362-2865362 GCA_963681505.1 Eunapius fragilis
ACCACCTGCACCACCACCATTACCAATCACCACCTGCACCGCCACCATTACCATCACCACCTGCACCAGACTGACGGCAGTCTACATGAGGATATTCTTAGCAGCACTTCCGGTAAGTTGGAACCCACCCTCACCCCCCCATCCCCCCCCCCCCCCCCCCCCCCCCCCCCGCCAGCTCTTGTGGTAACTGTTCTCCTTCTACAGGGTATCTACCTTGTCATCATGTTAGCCAAGTACCTCCAAGCACAGGTCAGGAGGAGGGGGGGATCTTCCCATCCATCTGGGGGTGTTTTTGAGTGTATGTAAACTCACCACAGAGCATCATTCTGGTGTTCATCCTCGTGGGGTTGGTATCTAATGTGATCAACGTCATCCTTCATGCTAGTCTGTTGGCTGGTGCCAAAATGGGATTCAGGTAAGATACAAGTCTGTTTCACTTGGGTGGGAGGGAGGGTGGCCTTATAGCTCGCACTCATGATCTTATTTTTATTTTCATTTTGCAGAGGTGCTGTTGTTGCCATGACGATCAGCCAGGGGATTTCCCCCATTTTGTCCTGCTGTACATGTTTGGCTGCAGGCTCCACAAGCAGACGTGGGGTGGGTGGAGCTGGGAAGCCCTGGAGGACTGGTGGCCCTTTATCAAGCTGGCCATCCCAGGAGTCCTCATGATTGGGCTGGAGTGGTGGAGCTACGAGATTGGAGGGTTTGTCCTGGGGACCGTCAGCAGGACCCAGCAGGCCATACACCTCAACATTCTTAACATCAATGCCATCCTCTTCATGGTGTGTGTGTGTGTGTGTGTGTGTGTGTGTGTGTTTGTGTGTGTGTTTGTGTGTGTGTGCATGTGTGTGTGTGCATGTGTGTGTGCATGTGTGTGTGCATGTGTACTGTATGTGTGTGTGTGTGTGTGTATGTGTGTGTATGTTCGTGTGTGTGCATGTATGTTTGTGCATGCGTGTGTGTGTGTGTGTGTGTGTGTGTGTGTGTGTGTGCCTTACAATAAACACGCACATCAGTGGTTTACCACTATATCCATACATGGAATTGCTTAAATATATTATGAATAACAAATATGTATTTGCTATTATAGTCTGCACTGGCCATCGGCATAACAGGAAGCATTCGTGTTGGCCAAGAGCTTGGTGCCGGCAGAGGTAGCCATGCCAAGAGGATCTTCTATTTAGTGCTCATCGTCACATGTGAGTCATCTGTTGCGGTGTTGTGTGATGTGTTTACATGTGTGCATATGTTGATGTCCATTGCATCCTTCCTGTCCCCCTCATTTCATCACCTGTTCCCTTCCTGTTCTCTTCCTGTATCCCTCATTTCCTCTTCCTGTATCCCTCATTTTCTCTTCCTATCCCTAATTTCCTCTTTCTGGTCACCTAGGCCAATCCATGTCACCTACTAGGCTACACCCAATGTAATAACACTATAAAAGTGAAAGGCAATCAAAAAGTGGCTATCCCTTTATTTCCTCTTCCTGTATTCCTTCATTTCCTCTTCCTGTATTCCTTCATTTCCTCTTCCTGTACCCTTCATTTCCTCTTCCTGTACCCCTTCATTTCCTCTTCCTGTACCCTTCATTTCCTCTTCCTGTATCCCTTCATTTCCTCTTCCTGTACCCGTTGTGACCACCTTCATTATGCATAGTTCTTCAGTCATTGGTGTTTGGTGCTATCATTCAAGGAGCTAAGCAACATGTTGGAAGGATACTTTCCAGTGAATCGTAAGCTGTAAACTGTGCATTGAAGTATAAACATGTGGGTATAAGAATATTTAACTGGCTTATTGTTTTGGGGGGGGGGGGGGGGGGGGGGGAAATGATCAGCTGTTTCTTTGTTCACTTGTTTCATCAATAATGATTTGTTATGTAATCAAACACGGCGTTATGCCCACGTCTCAGCATTCTGACCTTACTTCTACCATTCGGCTGTACTAATGGCCTCCATCCATGTAGGGTGGTCGTTGATGGAATGGCCAAAGTGATCAACATACTCTCTCCTTTCCTCATCTGTGACCACCTGCAGGTTAGTCACCAGTTTATGTCATCACTGTTAACCCTTTGTGGGCCAGGTTAGTCACCAGGTTATGTCACCACTGTTAACCCTTTGTGGGCCAGGTTAGTCACCAGGTTATGTCACCACTGTTAACCCTTTGTGGGCCAGGTTAGTCACCAGGTTATGTCACCACTGTTAACCCTTTGTGGGCCAGGTTAGTCACCAGGTTATGTCACCACTGTTAACCCTTTGTGGGCCAGGTTAGTCACCAGGTTATGTCATCACTGTTAACCCTTTGTGGGCCAGGCGCATACCAGGGTTATGTCACCACTGTTAACCTTTGTAGGCCAGACGCATACCAGAGTTATGTCACCACTGTTAACCCAGATGCGTACCAGGATTATGTCACCACGGTTAACCCTTTGTGGGCCAGACACGTTCCAGGGTTATGTCACCACTGTTAGCCCTTTGTAGGCCAGACGCGTACCAGGGTTATGTCACCATGGTTAACCCTTTGTGTGCCAGACACTTACCAGGGTTATGTCACCATGGTTAACCCTTTGCGGGCCAGACGTGTACCAGGGTTATGTCACCACGGTTAACCCTTTGTGGGCCAGAAGTGCAGTTAATACATTAATTTTGTATTTAATAGATTAGCCTTTTCTTGTATGCTTTGCCCAGTAGTAATGGTTGCACTCTAAAGTCTGTATTTAGCTATGTCATCATAAATTCAAAGCTTGCCACTTTTGATTGTGTTTCACTTTATAGTATTATTACATTGGGGGGGGGGCAAGGTGAGCAGGCTACATTGGGGGGTAACATAGGGGAGTGCTCTACATTGGGGGGGGGGGGGGGGGCCTAGATGACATAGGGTAGCATGCTACTCTGGGGGGCAGCCTAGGTGACAGAGTAGCACGCTGCGTTGGGGGGGGGGGGGGGGCCTAGATGACATAGGGAAGCATGCTACTCTGGGGGGCAGCCTAGGTGACATAGAGTAGCACGCTACATTGCGGGGGTGGGGGGTAGCCTGGGTGAGATAAAGGCACACTACATCTTATGACTATATTTTCAGCTTGCAATGGGAGACACACAGCATGGGCATGTACATGTAGTTTTTTGAGTGTGTGTAGGGATTATTAAGGCGGGAATGAGGCTTTCAAAGATGCCATTGAGTAACGTTACTTGATGTCTGTCTTGGGAGAGGAGGGAGGGGGGATACGATTGTACAAGCATGTGCAGCAAGATTTTTTTGCGTTCAGATGTTTATTAACAGTACTGGTATGTATTACAAGTCCTTTCAGAATTGGGCCGTAAAAATCCCTTTTGACAAACGCATAGCATGCTGTGGTAACGGAATTATCCATTACAGTGGGAAAGAAGGAATGGGGGGGGGGGTGATTTGAACAGGCTCAGCTTCAATATACCCTTCCATTACCCACATATGTACCTGTAGTGTGCTTATACAGTACTATTTTCTGTCCTCCCCTGCTCCCCCTCCTCCTCCTCTTCCTCCTCCTCTTCCTCCTCCTCTTCCTCCCCCTCCTTGTCCCCAGGGTGCTCTGGGTGGGGTCCTTCGTGGGTCAGGACGACATTTCATTGGAGCTATCGTGAACTTCATATCCTTCTATTGCATTGGCCTGCCCATTGGAATAACCTTGGCATTGGTGAAGTGTTCCGGTGCAGAAGGGTTGTGGATTGGTCTCTTCTGTGGCGCCTTTGTGGAGGTAAGGTGCTGGTGTGGGGAGGAGTGATATGTAGGGAGGGTGTGGTTTGTGAGGAGGGGGTGGTATGTGGGAGGGATAGTTTGTGGTGAGGGAGGGTGGTGTGTGGGGAGGGAGTGGTGTTAGAAATGCACAACTATTGTTACATGTACATGTCTAGAATGCAATTACATTGGAGTGCTTTTGCCAGTTTCAGCATTTCACTCATTCTGTGGCATAACATGATATACTGTGTACTGTCATTATCACTGTACATGGACGTAAGGTATTCATTCATTGCCATGTTACGCTATCCAGCTCAGCAAAGGGTTGGCAGTTTGATGTTCAGTGATGATGAGCTTTTCAGTTTGCTAAGAAGTGACAAAACAAAACATCTGTTTGTTGTTCATGTGCAGTGGTATACTGTTCATGTGCAGTGGTATACTACTCATGTGCAGTGATATACTGTTCATGTGCAGTGATATACTGTTCATGTGCAGTGATATACTGTTCATGTGCAGTGGTATACTGTTCATGTGCAGTGATATACTGTTCATGTGCAGTGGTATACTGTTCATGTGCAGTGGTATACTGTTCGTGTGCAGTGGTATACTGTTCATGTGCAGTGGTATACTGTTCATGTGCAGTGATATACTGTTCATGTGCAGTGGTATACTGTTCATGTGCAGTGATATACTGTTCATGTGCAGTGGTATACTGTTCATGTGCAGTGATATACTATTCATGTGCAGTGATATACTGTTCATGTGCAGTGATATACCATTCATGTGCAGTGGTATACTGTTCATTTGCAGTAAGTGTGAAGAAGTTTTAAAGATCAATAAAAAATCAAGTTTAGATCTGCTGCTTTTATATGCTAAAGACCCGCACGTGAAAAATGTGTACCTTTGTGTTTCTTGTGATTGTTCATCTTTGTAAACCAAGCACAGTCATGTTGCTGCCTACATGTGTAGATGTTCATATACATATCACACCCTGTCAGTGTTTTTAATTTTTTTTTTTTAATTTAAAGAAGTTGTATCATCCTCATTTTAGACCATTGTGTTTATCGTATTGCTGATGTGCACTGATTGGGATAAGGAAGCCAAAAGGGTAAGTGTCCTGTACGTGACAACGGGCACGCTTTAGTAAAAAATTATTGTTTGCAGGCTATGGCAAAACATGGTCTGGTGGTGTCCTTGGAAGAAGAAGTAGTGAGAACTCCAGTAGGAAATGATGTAGAACTCACGGCAGTCATACGAGGAAAGGCTGATGCATTAGTGCATTTACACACGAGCCCGTATGAAGCGATTGAGGATGAACAATCTGTTGAACAGCAAAGTGGCGACGACGTACCTGCAAGTCAGTGTGCTAAGGAGCCAGCCTATGTTCTAACCCTGGGCTCCGAAGAGAAGGGTGGACTGGACTTTGAAGAGAAGGATGGAAATGAATCAGCCTTGCAAAGTACCTGGCAATTACGTGCATTTTGATAATAACTTTACTTAATTCTTTTTCTTTTTTTTTTTCTTTTTTTTTTTTAACCAACAGCAAACTCTTATGCAAATAGTGAGGTCAAATTAGATGTGGTGAAAGATACCTTGAGGCCAACTAAGAATTCAGTCGCAGGGCGCTCAAGACTGAGGCTACTGCTGAAAAGGTCGCCCTTTCTGATTGCAGCCGTAGTGGTCTTAATTGCAGGCATCATCTGTGGTGCACGCATCAATTACTCCGGCAAGTACAGCGAGTACAAAAACTCAGCTTATTGCAATCTCTCTGCACTTCCTTTGTGACATGTACTTGTTTGTGCCTCAGGAGAATTTAAACATTGTCATGTCTTTGATTTAATTTTGGTATATCTGTGTGTTGATGTGTTTTGAATGTACGCGTTCGTGCATGTGCCTTATTGGAATTAAATACCGAAAAAGATTTTTAATAACAAGTGCAGTTATGAACATTATCAATAAATTCATTAACCAATCAGCCAGCATAAAATTGTCGGTCCTCTGTCTAGTTTGGTTGTGTCCACCTCCTCCCCCTTTTTTTTACACTGTGTAAAAACGGTTACTATATGCTGCTAATTAATGTTTTGCACAGCATATTTACATGTTTCATTTATTTTTGTGGTTCAATACTAGACATAACAGTGTACCAATGATGGAATTAACCCTTGGTGTTATTTAAAAAAAAACAACTTGAAATTGTTACATATGTGCTATTTGCATTGTCACCACATCCACCCACTGCCTCCCCATGTCACCACACCACTACCTCCCATGTAACCACACCCACTACCTCCCATGTAACCACACCCACTGCCTCCCCTGGTCACCACACCCACGTGCACTACCTCCCATGTCACCACACCCACTGCCTCCCCATGTCACCACATCCACTACCTCCCATGTCACCACACCCACTACATCCCATGTCACCACACCCACTACATCCCATGTCACCACAACTACCTCCCCATGCCACCACATCCACTACTAGTATCCCACATAGGAGTGATTTATTTTCGTTCATATTCAAATGGTATACCATTTGATTGCTTATAAAGGAATGGTTATTCTTATAAATGTACATAGGCAAATATTACACATAGGCCAAGGGGCAAATGTTACCAAATTTCAAAGGATTGAAAAATGTCACAAGGTGTTCCATTGCGACAACAGCCAATCCAATGCAGTTATAAAGTGTTTGATGAGTTGCTGCAGTGGGCGGAGCTCCTGTACTCTGCCCTGGAGCTCCTGTATTCAAAGCGCATGCAGATCAGACCGACGATCAGGATCACCACAGAAACTAGCAGAACAGGGGACCGCAAAAGCAGCAGCTTCGCTCTTGACTTCTGTTGCCATGACATGTCTACCTGGTCACCTGAGGTGTCTACCGTAACATTTTCTGACACCAAACTATACTTGGTAGCTAGGGACCAAAGACGTGAGCATAATCAACTGATGACCTACAGAAATATTTGCGCTACCTTTGTCATCATCGCCTCCATCACTTAGTAATTCTTCATTGTCAACGTGCAGCTCAAACACGTCACTAGGGTGACGTGCTTTGGAGCTGGCCACTGCCTGTGGAGATGGCAGCGTTGTAAAGAGAACTAGGACATCTTCAGATGCACTGCATTACCTTGGCTGCTTCCTTATCCCAGTTAGTGCACACCAGTATGATGATAAACGCAACAGTCTGCGGAGGAACATGCAAGGGTGCACTCAATCCACACATTAGCCGCTTTAAATAAAGAAAATTCATGCAACTACATGTACTATGTGGTTAGAGGCTTTTAGAGTAATTTAGAAAAATATATATATTTTCGGATGGGCCTGATGATCCAAAAAGTATATTTTACCTCAATATTTTTCTGTATGAAATCATTACTCTAAAATACTTCCCCGCATACATGTCAGCTTCAAACCAAAATAGCTAGCTCGCAACATACGATAGCCACATATGCAGCAAGCCGCTATTTCATACTCCCTTGCACCATCCATTGTCTTTGATATAGATCATTTTCGGATATGGAATATTCTGCAGCTTTTCACCCTTATGGATTTATTACATGTATATATTTATAGCATCCACATCAAATTGTTATATCTTCTGATCTGTAAACGCTATTGACTTTCTTTTTTCAATACTAAACTATTTCACTTCAAATTCGGTGTGTTTTTCTGTTCGTTAATCTGTTCGTGTCAATCGTGTAGAATATTCCATATCTATGATATTATGATACCTGAAATTAAATCCATTAAAAAATACATCATCCAGAATTTTCCTCAGCTTAAACTTTCCCAAATTACTGTACTCTAGAACGATAAATTTTCAAATACAGTGTTTTAATATCCAAAGCAATCGATTATCTATTAATTGGTGGGTGTTTGCAATTTAATCATCTGCTGTGTATTGGGCTGGGGCATAATGCATTCAACCCCATACATTATTAAGTTCCACTTGATTTAATCTATTATCACTGGACGTTAGGTACACCCCCCTGTTAGGTACACCCCCCTGTTAGGTACACCCCCCCTGTTAGGTACACCCCCCTGTTAGGTATATATGTGACCTAACAGCATTCGAAGTATTACTGTTATAAAGCCACAAGGATGAATCTAGTAACACATGCATAAAAAGTATTAAAATGGGTTGATCCTTAACTGAACATAAGCTGGTTTGTCAAAACCTTAATTATCAGAAAGTTGGTAACCTAAATAGGTTTACCTTCAAAAAAATTAATTTAAAAAAATCCCCATTTGATTGCTCTCTGCACTAGCACTTATAAGTGTTCATCAACACCAATCTGTTTTTTAATCAGAACTCAAAGACCACCATAAAGGCACTTTCACTAAGGCTTCCCCCACAAACCACTCCTCTCCCCACACCCCTCCCACAAACCCCTCCTCTACCCAATCACCCTGCCCACAACCACCCCTCCCCATACATCACCTCTCCTCACATACACACATACCAATCCCTCTCCACACACCACCCCTCCCCTCCTCACAAACCACACCACCCCTCCACACACCACCCCCTTCCCACACCCCACTCCTCATACACCACCCCTTCCTCACAAACCACACCCTCCCTACATATCACTCCTCCCCACACCAGCACCTTACCTCCACAAAGGCGCCACAGAAGAGACCAATCCACAACCCTTCAGTACCGGTACACTTCACCAATGCCAAGGTTATTCCAATGGGCAGGCCAATGCAATAGAAGGATATGAAGTTCACGACAGCTCCAATGAAATGCCGTCCTGACCCACGAAGGACCCCACCCAGAGCACCCTGGGGAGGAGGGGGGAAGGAGAGGAGGAGAAGGAGGAGGAGGAGGAGGAGGAGGAGGTGGAGAAGGAGGAAGAGCAGGAGGAGGAGGAGGAGAAGGAGGAGGAGGAGGAGGAGGAGGAGGAGGAGAGAGAAGGTGAAGTGCAATAGTACATGCCTATGCTGAGACAGATTTTATCTCCGTATAGCATGGCAACAGTTGTAATCTTTTAAAATTTGATATGCTGTGTACCAAACTACATGTAATGGAAAAGCCCTCACATTTTAGCATTGACAAAAATATATAGCACACCCCTCTCCCTTATACCACACCCCTCCCCCTTACACCACACCCCTCCCCTTTATACCACACCCCTCTCCCTTATACCACACCCCTCTCCCTTATATCACACCCCTCCCCTTTATACCACACCCCTCTCCCTTATACCACACCCCTCTCCCCTTATATCACACCCCTCCCCTTTATACCACACCCCTCTCCCTTATACCACACCCCTCTCCCTTATATCACACCCCTCTCCCTTATACCACACCCATCTCTCTTATACCACACCCATCTCTCTTATACCACACCCATCTCCCTTATACTCTCTCCCTCACCAGAGGTATGACATGCACTATGACCTGACATGTAGTGGTATGATGGATCACATGACCTGACATGTAGTGGTATGATGGATCACATGACATGCATGCCTTACAATTATGTAACACTTTAACAAAGTAGTGTAGCCTCTATTACAAGTAAAGCCATTCAAATTGAAACAGAATATAAGGTGTTTGTTGTTTGATACATTCACTGAATGGATGGGTGAGCAGGCTAAATGGATGGGTGAGCAGGCTAAGGTGAACAAGCTAAATGTTTCAAACTTACATGCAGTAACCTGGCCCACAAAGGGTTAACCGTGGTGAAATAGAAATAACCCCGGTATGCGTCTGGCCCACAAAGGGTTAACCGTGGTGACATAACCCTGGTATGCGTCTGGCCCACAAAGGGTTAACAGTGGTGACATAAACTGGTGACTAACCTGGCCCACAAAGGGTTAACAGTGATGACATAACCTGGTGACTACCTGGCCCACAAAGGGTTAACAGTGGTGACATAAACTGGTGACTAACCTGGCCCACAAAGGGTTAACAGTGGTGACATAACCTGGTGACTAACCTGGCCCACAAAGGGTTAACAGTGGTGACATAACCTGGTGACTAACCTGGCCCACAAAGGGTTAACAGTGATGACATAACCTGGTGACTAACCTGGCCCACAAAGGGTTAACAGTGGTGACATAACCTGGTGACTAACCTGGCCCACAAAGGGTTAACAGTGGTGACATAACCCTGGTGACTAACCTGCAGGTGGTCACAGACGAGGAAAGGAGAGAGTATGTTGATCACTTTGGCCATTCCATCAATGACCGCCCTA
This sequence comes from Eunapius fragilis, assembly GCA_963681505.1. NCBI lineage: Eukaryota > Metazoa > Porifera > Demospongiae > Spongillida > Spongillidae > Eunapius > Eunapius fragilis. The sequence goes on from OY811993.1 coordinate 2,840,282, forward strand.
AAAACATCAATGTATGTATGTATGCATGTATGTATGTGTATGTGTGTGTGTGGGTGTGTGTGTGCATGTGTGTGTGTGTGGGCATATGTGTGTGGGCGTGTATATGTGTATGTGGGTGTGTGCAGTTCTAACACATACAGTACCACATGCTAACAAATAAGAGCTGTGGATAGTCCCCAGACCATCAGTTGGCCTGCACCACATGCTAACAAATAAGAGCTGTGGATAGTCCCCAGACCATCAGTTGGCCTGCACCACATGCTAACAAAATAAGAGCTGTGGATAGTCCCCAGACCATCAGATGGCCTGCTAACAAATAAGAGCTGTGGATAGTCCCCAGACCATCAGTTGGCCTGCAAAGATATATATATAAATGTTTTTGTCGGTTGAACGTAGTGAATTAGATGGAAACTATGCTTTCTCCGGAAGTGGGTTAAGTGATTCCATGTGTGGGGGGTATATGAAGTGGTTCCACATGGGGGGAGGGGGGAGGGGTATATGTAGTAGTTCCATGTGGGGGGAGGGGGGAGGGGTATATGTAGTGGCTCCACGTGGGGGGAGGGGTATATGTAGTGGTTCCACGTGGGGGGAGGGGTATATGTAGTGGTTCCACGTGGGAGGAGGGGGGAGGGGCAGTGATGGTAATGCACAGTGGCTACAAACTTTTTTTCATGTTTATGTTATACTGTATGTTGTCAGTCTGTGCACCAGTTTATCATCTGTTGATTGTTTCTTTCCTTGACACAGGACAGGTGATGGACAAGGCAGTCTCAAGAATTGTTCAGTTTGTTGTACTTTTTTTTTGTGGAGGGATGTCTGAGCAGTGCTAGGTAGGGTTTTTTTTCCCCCACTACAGGTTTGCCACAGGGGTTTTTTTAGTGAGGAGGTGTGGACACATCCCTCTAAATATAGGTTCTATTTATTGCCCCCCTGCTCAGTCCCGTTAGTTTGATTTTTTTTTTGTGATTTTAGACATTTCAGTCGTCAGTTGTATGTTATAAAGTTCTATGATGTAGCCATGTACTCTGTGATATGTGGTCATGGCATTTGTATACATGTAAGGGGTGCGTGAGGAGGGGGCAACCACTGACCCCAATGTATACATGTAAGGGGTGGGTGAGGAGGGGGCAACCACTGACCCCAATGTATACATGTAAGGGGTGCGTGAGGAGGGGGCAACCACTGACCCCAATGTCCCATCCTGTTTTCTGTCTTACCAAACAAGGGGAATACCCACTTTTCAATAAACATTCATAATAATAATAATAATAATAATAAATGCATCAGTGCTGTACACAGATGAATGCCAGCCAGTGATCTACATGATTGTACACACACATGCTGGCTTACCGCTCTTCAGAAAACACCTGACCAATCACATGCTTCACGCCTTGCAGCACTGCCCCAAATATAATAGACTCCACCACTAATAGCAGGGATACAGAGAAAGTGCATGCATACCAGTAGGGGGGAGGGGCTGACTAAAATGCCAACAGATGACTCACATGTGATGATGAGCACTAAATAGAAGATCCTCTTGGCATGGCTACCTCTGCCAGCACCAAGCTCTTGGCCAACACGAATGCTTCCTGTTATGCCGATGGCCAGTGCAGTCTGATACAAGCAGTGGCATATCCAGGATTTATAAACACACACACACATACACACACATACACATGCACACACACATACACACACATGCACACACACAACACACCACACACACACACACACACACACACACACACACCCACCAAGAAGAGGATGGCATTGATGTTAAGGATGTTGAGGTGTATGGTCTGCTGGGTCCTGCTGACGGTCCCCAGGACAAACCCTCCAATCTCGTAGCTCCACCACTCCAGCCCAATCATGAGGACTCCCGGGATGGCCAGCTTGATAAAGGGCCACCAGTCCTCCAGGGCTTCCCAGCTCCACCCACCCCACGTCTGCTTGTGGAGCCTGCAGCCAAACATGTACAGCAAGACGAGCACAGGGGAAATCCCCTGGCTGATCGTCATGGAAATGATGGCCCCCCTGTGTTGAGAGCACGCACAGTGTGCAATTTAAAAAAAAAAATCCTGCTCCTGAAGCAGTCAGATGACTTGGCTTACAGGAATCCTTCCTTTGCACCAATCAGCAAGCCGGCATGGAGGACAATGTTGAGCACGTTGGAGGCCAGCCCCACCAGTATGAATACCAAGATGATGCTCTAGTGTGTGAGCAAGGTGTATATGGAAGGCCAAATGATCCCACACACCCCTCCCTCCCCCCCCCCCCCAGACCACAAAGTCCCTCTTCATCTTCCCTTCCCCCCTCCCCTCCACCTCCAAACCTGAGACTGGAGGTACTTAGCGAGAAGGATGACCAGGAATATGCTCTACAAATGGTAGGGAGAGTTTGATCATTTTAGGAATTGCAAAACGAGAGGACATTAAAATATATAGTGAACACTTTTTTTCAGTGGTACCGGAAGTGCTAGGCAGAATATCCTCAGGTACTGAGCCGTCAGTCTGCAAGGAAGTGGGAGGGGAGTGGGGTGTTGTTACCATGGCAGCCATAAGGTGATTACGGCACTAGCCTGACAACAGCGGGGTCCTGCTGTAGGAGTGTGAGGATGGACTGCATGTTGAGCCAGAGGGCAAAGATTGGGAGGATGAGGATCCCTATGATGATTAACCCTGAAAGGGGGGAGGAAGTGAAGATGGAGGAGTGGGGGAGGAAGGAAGAGGGAGAGAGGGAGGAGGGAGGGAGGGAGGAGGGAGGGAGGAAGGAAGGAGGGAGGGAGGAGGGAGAAGGGATGGAGGGAGAAGGGATGGAGGGAGAAGGGATGGAGGGATGGGAGGAGGGACGGAGGAGGGAGGGAGGAGGGAGGAAGAGGGGAGGAGGGAGGGAGGAATGGAGAGGGAGAGGGTGAAGAAGGTAGGTGAATAAGAGGTGTATTCCCACCTCGCTGGAAGATGACACCAACTTTCTTGTAATTCTTGCTCCCAAATGCCTTAGGGTATGGCACAAAGGGGAAAACATTTACATGAAAAGGCCCTTGGCAACATCACTATCAAAAGGTCTCTCACCTGGGAGCAGTGAGTGTCCACAGCTGTACCAAGTCCATAGATGATTGATATCCCAGTTATGTTGATGATCTGTGAAGAGGAAAGGAGGAAAGGAACAGGAAGAGCACAATGCTGACGGAATGGAGGCCTGTGGTGTGTGTGTGTGTGTGTGTGTGTGTGTGTGTGTGTGTGTGTGTGTGGAGCCCAAGGCACAACACGATATGGTGGGTGGAGCCCAAGGCACAACACGATATGGTGGGTGGAGCCCAAAGCATGGCATGATGCACACTGCTGGTAACACATGTTTACCACTGCAAAATAACCGCTGGTAATATGGGTACATGACAACATTGCTTCATTACATGGTTAATTGTTTAATAAATAGCTCAAATAAGGGTTGGATGCCAAAATTGTAGCTTTAAGCACTTTGCCTACCCCCCCCCCTCTACCCCACCTCCCCCCTATGCATTCCTTTGATGTGACCTTTTGGTATCCTAGAGCTGAGTAGTGGTGGAAGGTTAGATAAACATGGGATCAACGTGCAAGGATTCAAGGTTGCATATATATGTCTAGGTGATGGGTGGGGGACGTATGGTGGGTGGAGCCCAAGGGAGGTGGGTGGAGCCCAAGGGAGGAGGGTGGAGCCCAAGGGAGGTGGATGGAGCCCAAGGGAGGAGGGTGGAGCCCAAGGAAGGAGGGTGGAGCCCAAGGGAGGTGGGTGGAGCCCAAGGGAGGTGGGTGGAGCCCAAGGGAGGAGGGTGGAGCCCAAGGAAGGTGGATGGAGCCCAAGGGAGGAGGGTGGAGCCCAAGGGAGGAGGGTGGAGCCCAAGGGAGGTGGGTGGAGCCCAAGGGAGGTGGGTGGAGCCCAAGGGAGGTGGGTGGAGCCCAAGGGAGGAGGGTGGAGCCCAAGGGAGGAGGGTGGAGCCCAAGGGAGGTGGGTGGAGTCCAAGGGAGGTGGGTGGAGCCCAAGGGAGGTGGGTGGAGCCCAAGGGAGGTGGGTGGAGCTCAAGGGAGGTGGGTAACATCTTGATACGAGGAACTGGTCCCTGACCTCACCATGAGGCAAGATGGCTGACCCTAGGGAACTTACTGAAATTGCAAGGGCTGTAGAAACAACGAGGAAAGCAAACATGTCTGACCTGTTTGAATCAACAACACTTCATACCTGCTGCGTCATTGAATTTCACTAGGTCGTCAGGTTGTGTGATGTTCCTTGGGTGAAATGTAGAGTTGTTGTTCCTAACATAATGACCCACAAAAGCTAAGGATTCCAAAAATATGACTTGTGTGAGCAGTAGTGTTATGTACTGAGAGGGTGTGAGTGTGCATATAATGTGTGTGTGTGTGTGTGTGTGTGTGTGTGTGTGTGTGTGTGTGTGTGTGTGTGTGTGTGTGTGTGTGTGTGTGTGTGTGTGTGTGTGTACAGGGTAAAACACAATGAAGATACAAAGACTCATCAGCCTCACAATAGGAATGACTATTCTGAACTCAAAAAGTTCTGCTTTAAGCCAATCCCAAGTGCATGAATGATTCTTTGACGGCATGGTTGCTCTAGTGGGAGGAAGAATTAATTAAGACTTAAGAGTGATCGAGGAAAGAGAGAGAGAGAGAGAGGTGTGTGTGTGTGTGTGTGTGTGTGTGTGTGTGTGTGTGTGTGTGTGCGCGCGCGCGCGCGCCCGCGCGTGTGTGTGTGAGATCTGCATCAGATCTCTCTACGCTCACACATGACCCGACGCCTCACATAACGAGAATGGCTGCTGCACAAGCCGCTACAAATATCATGGTCCGGTCTAAGCCGATGCAGAGATAATATCATCTTTGTATACTAATATGCAAATCGGCAAAGTCGCGGAAGCCTCATGCAATCTCGTTACAAATAGAACACAAGTGTGTATCACCATTTGGCTTACCAGGCTCAGTCAGAGATAATATATTATCTCTGACCATAGATATTATCTCTGATATTATGGATTGGAAACCCAGCAATGAATGTCATTAGTTAGTTTCGCCGGAAGTAGTCGTTAGTTATGGCTAGCTGTTTAGGGGCCGTCCACAAATGACGTCACGCAAAAATGGCGGAATTTGACCCCTCCCCCCCCCCGTCACATTTTGTCGCATACTGATGTATGCTTAATGTATACATCGTTACACTGGCTGATACCCTCCCTCCCCTTCAGCGTGACGTAATTTATGAACGGCCCCTTATGAGCATGATAAAAGTCTGTTACGAATACAAGCTCATAGTACGACAAGCAGAAATATAAACGTCCCCATACACCACGATGTGTGAACTCCACTTTTCAGTCTTCTAATTCATAGGCGTGCATGTAATAACGTGTTACAGTCCCACAAACAGCAGTGGGTATTACATAAAACACCCTACACGCTACGAGTTGCATGCTGCAGACATATGAAGGTTGGCAACCTAATAGCTTTCGTAGGGAAGTATCAGAAACTGCTTAGACGGTTCCTATGCGACTTACCGTACTCATGGTATAGTCCCACAAAGCCTTTAGCTGTGTATATAACATGTTACGCAAATTTTTAAACACAAGCTCATACATGTACATAGCTCGACAAGCTAAATGATACACTTCACCATACACCACGATGTGTGCACTACACTTTTCAGTCTTTTAATCTTAAGACGTGCATATGAAAACGTGTTACAGTCGCACAAACAGCGGGCCTTATATAGCACCTAACACCATACACGCTAAGAACTGCACGCTACAGATACATATAGTTAGTCAACCTCATAGCTTTCGTAGTGAAGTATCAGAAACTGCTTAAATGGTTCCTAAGCGACTTACCGTACTCGCGGTACAGTCGCACAAAGCCTTCTAGCCGTCTATGAACGATGATCAGCGTTCAACCAGCGCGAACAATGAGTAGGGTTGTATAGAGTTGAAAACTAACCTATACGATCACCTCCGACCAGTAAAACACACGTTAAGCACTCGAACAGGCACAAAAGCTTGGATAACAGTACGCCCACGCACATATAAATGTTGTACGAGTTGTAATGGTCACGTGAGAGGTTTCCAATCCATCTATGCTTCAGCGGCGCGCCCCGAAAGTATACTATAATAATTCATACCATAAAGTGCAGTGGATCAGACACAGGTTTGGGGTCACCACAGGCCACAGTTGCCCCCACTTCAGCAGTTCTTGGCCGGGGGAACAGTGGTGTGTCAGGTATGGATGCCCCCCCCCCCTCCCATCGTTTGAGGAAGTCTGTTGTTTGCAGTGTGCCACAATTCGTCACATACCTCAAAAAGCCAGACCCTCATTTGCTTGAATCTTGTCTGACACATTGGGATCCATATGCATATCCAACTCGGTTTGGTTATAAAACTATTCATGTTGCCAAAGTGTGTGTTACGAGCATCTCATCGAGGTGGCCGACGTCACAAGTCTCATTCCATTGAAGAGCTTTGCAGACAGTGGTCTGATGGTCACTTAGCTTCTCTATGGCAATATGCCTCTGATCATGCCAAGAAGTCCAACTCCAAACGTTAAGGAGCAAACAAAGGAGTCAGATAGGAAAGCTCAGTCTGCAGTTTCTAAGGCTAGAGAAGGGTTATTGGGGAAGGCTTGCAAGGTCCTTATGTCTTCAGGTATTGCCCCCAACATTCCGGAGACATGGAATTTACTCCAGCAGAAATACCCTAAGGGCCCAATTCCTACCCTACCTGATATCACTTAACCTCCAGGGACCACTGCTCTGCCACCCGAGTTTAATATCATGTTAGTTCTTCATTCATCCCCCAGGGATACTGCTTGTGGCCCCTCTGGGCTGCGCATACAGCATCTGATTGATGCTGCTCAGCTGAGGTACACTTGCCTATTCTGTAGTTCCCTTAGAGCTGTTATCAATATCTTGGCAAGTGGCAAAGCTGCATTGCCAATATCCAGGTACCTGGCCAGTGGCTCACTCACAGCATTGATCAAGAATAAAAAGGATCTACCATTGGACATCCGCCCTATTGCTGTTGGGGGGGGCAATGAGAAGACTGACAGGAAAGTGTCTCTGTATCCTCTCGAAAGACAAAGCAGCTGAATTGTTTGGTCCATTTCAGCTTGGTGTGGCATGTCCTGCAGGAGCTGAAAAGATAATACATGGAGTGCGCAGATGTGTTCAAGATCACTGGAATGATGATGGCTTTAATTTGTGATGTGTAAAATTGACCTAACTAATGCCTTCTACATGGTATCTCACCAGGCACTCCTTGAGGAATGTGCTACTCACTTCCCTGAACTATTCCCTTGGGTTTCATGGTGCTATGGGCAGCACCCAACGTTATGGTACCCTATGGGGGTGTTAAGCTCTGAACTTGGAGTTCAACAAGGAGATCCCTTGGGTCCTCTGTTGTTCTCCTTGGTCCTACACAAGCTCATTCACACAGTCATTGAGGATACGGAATGCTCTCAACTTTTGTTGAATTCATGGTACCTGGATGATGGCGTTCTTTGAGGTACTAAGTCTGTAATATGTCGGGCTGTTACTCTTATTCAGAGGCTGGGTCCCACCCTTGGTCTTTGTATCATCCCTGCCAAATGTGAACTGTTCTCTTGCACTGTCTTGTCAGACTTTCCCCAAGAAATGAAAGTGTCCCAAGAGCCAAACTTTGAAGTCCTTGGAGCCCCAATAGGTGATCCCATCTTTTGTGCAAAAGTTTTTAGCACAAAGGCGTGCTAAAGCTGCCAAGTTGCTATCCCATTTGGTTACTGTGGGCTCATTGGACCCCCAAGTTGCACTCCTCCTCCTGCATCAGTGTGCAGGGTACTGTAAATTAGTTCATCTTGCCCGTTCAACTCCACCCTCACTTATGTCTGATGGGTTAGCATTGTTTGATGCTGATGTTAGACGTAGGTAGCTGGCCCCTGCTCTGTTTGTGACATTTTATATGTTTTTGATGCAGTTTAATTTGTAACTGTTCAGTTCAGGCTATGTTAGGCATTGTGCACAGCCGATGCTACACCAATGTGTTGTCATGAGGGCTGGGGAGGGTGTGAGGATATGAGCGAGGCAATAAGAAAGTGTTTGGGGGATGGGGCAATTGAGCCTTTTCAACCCTGTCCAAAAAGTAGCGACCCAGCTATGCAGACCTCTAGATGAGGTTACGTCAACCACCTGTTGCGAACGAACATATACAACATTTCCTCCATTGCCTATGAAAAACACTTCCCTGTTAATCATTTCAGCAAAAATTACCTTCTCTTTGACTATCCCTCATTTATGACTGGATCATATTCTATGATGATCTGTGTGGCTCTGCATAGACAATGAAGTAAGAATACTACAAGGTGCTAGACCCCGCGTGTACCAATTAATCTCAATATGATTATTTATCAGCATAGACGAAAAGTGCACTGACAGTGTGAGTCCTCTTTCTTAGCATATGTTCTCTACGAGGACAATTTTGAGATTGCCCAAGCAAACCTGGATCAATGGACAATCCTGGGATTGCTCAAATCAGCCCATGCTGTCATGCTTAACATATCCATCATTTGAACCAAAAGCTGTTTCATTGCTTGGCTAAGCAGCCATACTCTAATAATGACAAGATATACATAATCAATTTGTATAAAACATATGGTATCAATTTGTCACAACTGATGATCAGAGCTAATACAAACAACAAATGATGAATAACCTAGCTAGGCTAGTGATAAAGAAATGCCCCTGCACCGAAAGTAATTGCCAAAGTTAATTTCTGTTTCAATACATCCTTTGATGGGTACTCGGGCAGAGACAGAGTATTGAAGCATGTTGATGCAGTGGGAAGCATGGCAGATGCTGGTGGCAAATGAAATTTGAACTAAATAGTCAAAAAAAAAAAAATCCTGTCCCGCCCTGCACCAAAATATTATACTTAAAAGGAACCAGTAATGGCTGTATGTAGTCTCTGGCCCTATGAAGCACATCAGTCTGCCCTTTCTCATATATAATACATGAATGTGTATATACCATATGAACACTTCTTGATATGAAGTTCCCATTTGCCAATATCATCACAAGGTAGGCAGGCACAACCAGTGGTGAACTGCAGGAAACGACTTTTCTCTTCCTGCAAGTAAAAACATTATTCATTGCGTTGCAAAAAAATAAATAAATAAAAAACATACACGTAATTATTAATACCTCACTGAATGCAGATAGTAGTTCCCAGAGCCAGACAATAACTGGTGATTCCTTGGAATAGCCGGTATATTTAGTCTTCTGCTGCATCATTCCCACATCTATTGTGCGTAAGCCGCTAATAATCACCTCAAGCTCGTAAGCAGAAAAACACTTCACAAAGTGCTGAGGTACAAGAAGGTCAAAGCCCTGCTTCATGCTTGAGAGTTGCTGGTTGATGCAACCTTAAGAGACAAATGGATGGCAAGGAATGTGCAATAGGACAGTGTCCAGCAAAATCACCCTTGTGATACTTTATCAAATTTTCCAGGACAAGCAAAAGAAAAGTAACGCTTGCATTGAAATGCATGGCTAATTATAAATTCAGGCCTAATAACTTTATGATGGATAGTCCAATTTAGGATGCGTAAGGACCATTTGATAGAAGTTCTTTGGAGTTCACGGAAAATGAAAAAATTTGAAAACTTGAAAAACTGTCCAGAAGAGTGATTTTGCTGGACACTGTCCCAAATACTACTAATGGTATTTGCATACCAAATAACTCGGTTTAGGCAAATTAAATGTGCAATACATACATAATACACACATACACATACATACATACATAGACACACACACACACACACACACACACACACACACACACACACACACACACACACACACAGTACATACTGTGCACTATACAGACCAAAAATTTAGCCCCCCCCCCACCTTCCTCCCAGAATATCAATAACCTTTAAGGTACCATTGGTACATCTTGAAAACAAACTGTTCCCTATTTTCTATTGTAACTTCCTTGCTGCTGCCACCTTTCTCAAGCTCTACTGTCTCTACCCTGCCAAAGTGGGCAACATTCACATCAAAGTTCATTGCAAGCTCTGCCAGCTGCTCTTGATTTTCACAATGCAATATCTCAATGAGACTTCTGCAAATAATAAAATTCACAACATATTAAAAGCCTACATTTCACATACAGGTGTTTAAGAACAATATGGAATAGTCTCAAAAAAACTAGCAAGGCATGAGCAGGGTCTAATTATTTACATTAGCTTAGTTATTGTTATCTGGAATAATTGTTATGTGGAATCGTATAATCTTGATTCAATTTATTGCAATGATAACTATTATAACGGGTTGATCTAAAGGCTCACAATAAATACAATGTAATTCATGTATTTAGTTACATTTCGATATTGATATTTAAAACATACCACATGTTAAATACTATATGAAATTATTATCTTCCCTGATTGGGAGAGTCAATTACATACGAATGAATGTACATGTATTAAATACAAGTAATAATCGTTCAACATGGCAAACAACTTCTTTCATTCTTATATACACCGGCAAATGCAAGCGCATTCAGATGTAAAGAAGTGTGTCTGCTCAACCTGCTTGCATACCTGTCCTAGCCCCATGCATGGTACAATGTATACATGATGATACCCGCTCAGCACATAGAATTTAATAACCGGAAGAAACTGCACTACTAGATCACACATGAAGAGAATGCATCATGTCTCACAGGTACAGGGAAAGGTTCTCCAACTTGACATCATCCAAGGAACATGAAACTCCAAGCAGGAACTTGTACACAGAGGGTGTAAACCTAACAAGTAGCGTGTGACCTATAAGTGGAGGTGATGGTAATGGCAGGCACACACTAACGACGCTATATGTGTTACCTTCACAGATTGCTTTGGCAAGAATTTTTCCAAAGAACGTGAAATACACAAGGTGGTTGGGGTTTACACCTGATGATGGGCTTGGCTTGTAAAGGCCATTGACAGAATGAAACAAGTTATAGTTTGGATTGACCATCTCCAAGCTTAAGAGATGAAAGAATTCCCTGAATATTGTCAGAAACAGGATTACAGAAGTGGATTACAAATATTGTATTAATTGTGCAGCTGCAGGCTGCGTGCATGCATGCAATCTTAAGTATATAGTGGCCTTTGCATTATTTTGAAATGGAGGGATAAAAGATGTATGTAAACTAGATGAAAGAGCTCACTTTGCTATGCCTCCAGCATCAATTCCAGGCTCATCTTCAAAGCGCACCCTGACAACCTGGTGGAACACGTAAGCATGCATCACTTCCATGGCGCTCCCTAGCACGTCACTCCTCTTGATGGTAAGCGTTGGGGTTGATCCAATGGAGTGGTTCTGATGAAGGTGTGCAAGCAGCTGCTTCAAGTTCTCTGAAAAGGCCTTGGTGTGGGGTGCTACGGTGAGCTCCACTGGGCATAAAGGCACCTGCTCTCCATGTACAGTAATGTTCAGGACGCCTGTCCCAGGAGTGTCGGGGGTAAATGAAACCATAACGATATGACCATTGTCCTCGCTTTCAATCAAACGCCTAACAGCAACACTCTGGCCATTGTAGGTGGCAACTACATGTTTCACTGCGAATGCCCCTTTAGAGCAAGGGTTACCCCACTTGTCAAAAGTATGCAAGTGGCACGCAAACGGCTCGTTCAGAGCTGCAGCGGTGCTGCCCAGCTCCAGTCGACAGTGAGGCGCATGCGGACTGCCGCTGGAGATGGCCACAGATGCCATCACATGCCGACGCCCTTGCACCGTCATGGCGATGACGTCAAGCAGTCCTGCGCAGAAGGCCTGGCAGGTGAGGCTGTACACTCCGGCACCCTCGTGGAGGACAGCACAGTTGACGTCGCCCCTTTCAGAAGTGCGGCGCAAGGATGCGTTGCGGATGTCATCAAGGGACATGCTCGGGGTAATGTCGCCCTTCTCGCCATTCTTGATGAAAGCTCGAAAAAAATAGCTCCCGCCCGCAGAGTGCGGATTGCAATATATGTCCCTGGCTTTCACATACAGCACAAATGGAACACCGGCAGTGTAGGGGCCAAAGCAGGTTTCTTCATTAATAGCAGTGTGGTTGAGTTTGCACCAAAGATGCCAATGAGAAGGATTTTAAGTTCATGCAATGTAACATGACTACATTGTATAGCGAACATGTATGACCATGAATGTGCAAACAAATTAAATGCACTCATGCCTGGTCGCCTACTTGATAAGGTCTGATGTTGGCGCATACAAGAACACAAATCCCCAAAGTGATAATCTTAGTATTTAAATAATCACACACTGAGAAAAGCATTATGTCAGTATTCAGAGAACAACAAAACCAGATGTGCGAAAAGTACACAGCCATGCCGCAATGTACATACGTACCATGCACACATCAACATACATATATTTCAAACCCCATGCCTATACACATTTCAAGATCCAAACTTACCCCTACATGGTGCACAAGTGGTGTTAAACGTTTTTCTCTTTGACACAATGCTATGAGCAGGCGACATTGGACCTGGAAGGACATAACATTGAAGAGGAAGGAACTCCTTCTGATCAGCCCAGTGGATACACATAACTGCCTGGCACGAGCTACAAACAGCCAACACCTTGAAGGCTCCACTGACGCAGCAGCGAAGAGAAATCCTATAACGTCCTCGTCCAAGAGGTATGCTGTGCAACTTCTGATGACGCATTGAGGTACCAAGTGTCAGTATTTGGACAGTGGGGCACTGATGGTTAATCCAGTCTTTTGTCTTGCCAATATTTGAGCAAACGCTGAGGTAGTGAAGCGGCCCCTCGGATGATGCGTACATCTTGAGTTGGGCTAGCCTTGGAGAACCAGATATGGGAGTGGAGCCTAAGGGCTTCGTCGTTCTTGACTTGGTGCTTTGAGGTGATGGTGGTTCGGAGCCTAAATTAGATTTGTGCATTGTTGAAGGCAAGCCTTTCGGTTGAAATGAACACCTTCTGTGTTCAGGTAGTGATAGTGATGGTGAGGTCCAGTCACAACGACCTTGTGGGTGGGACACCATGAAGACAAGGGGTGTGCCTGCAGTGGTTTGTCTGACGCCACCACTTCCAACATGGTACATGCTCTGCTGATCACATTCTGATGTTGAGACAAATATCTTCATCGGTGAACCATTAATATGCAGCTTGTTAACTAAGATTGCCATGCTGTGATGCCCACACTTCTGGGGAGTCCACTCAACAGAAAATAGTCCTGGCTTAAAAATGATATAATTACTTGTGGACAAAATCTGGTCTGTGGACGAAAGAGCACTTGAGTATTGTTTCCCACCAAGAGGTGCAACACGTACTTCTATTGTACAGCCTCCAATGGAGGAGAGCACATGTTTGGTGTAATCCACTAGGTGAAATGTAATAGTTTTTTTACAGCCAAGCACTGGATATAGAAGACCAGGACTATTTTCCCAGTCAATATAGCTTGCATACGGGGCAATGGTTCTGCTACCAAGGTTATCGATCCTCTGTCCAGATGGTAGGCACGCCTGCAAGACGTCATTGTACAGACAATCCATAACACTGCAGTCCATTTCACTCAGGTTAATACTATAGTGGAAAGAGCCATTCTGCAACAAAAGCCTTGAGTGTTCGTAATTGCTGAGGACAATGTGGATTCCTGCACTCAGTAGTTGCCTTATGATCGACAGCATATGCGGTTTGCAGGAGATTAGTTTTACCACGTTGCTGAAAGTCAACAGAAAGTATTTAATTTTATTAAGCTGCTTAAGGTATGTCAAGCACTTAACAGATGCTTCTGTCACAGTGACCATACTACCCTGATCAGTTTCAACCACATACAAAGTGGCCATCTCAATGCATAGCCTACACTTGGTTAATTTACATAGCTTGGGCAGAAAGCTATCGTAAAAGAACTTCAGCAAGCACCCTTTACGATATTCAAACTCCATTTTGCATAGACACATTGACAGATCCCTCAAGAGATACTCGTGCCAATGCCTCACCCATTCATGAACATCATAACCTACAAATACTTCGACTTCAAGTGTCTTTTGCTTAAAGCTAACACTGAGCTCACTTTTTCTGCTGACAACGGATATTCTGATGATCACATGGCTTAGAAATGCTGCTAGCTGGGAAGAATGGCCAGACATGAACATGGGTAATTTTGTATCAGTGAATACATATGGATATTTAACACCAGGCCTTCGCATAAGTTTGAGAGCCAGGTGGAAATCCTCCAGTATCAATTGCACAACTAAAAAATAACTGCCAAAAGTGTTGGGATCAACAATAGAGAGAGTCTCGTCAAGCTCTACTGAAACTTCAAGAGCGTAACAAAATGTCTTGGCTATTGACCTGGCTATGTTTTGTGCAAATGTGGCGATGGAGTCCTTTAGTAGATACTGTGTACGTGTAGGGAGTTGGGGGCATTCAAGTCCCTTTGCAGTGACCATCGGCTCAGGTGTGAAACATGCAGGAAACAGAATAAAATTTCCCTCTGGTAAATAAGAAACCACAATGTGTACGTGGTCATTTGATACAACAGCCGTTGGCATAGCAGGGCACAGAACGCATGCCAGTGTAACAGCAGTTAAGTTAGGAAACTGTTGCAAGTTGGTACAGAACTGTCCAATAACTGCATGCGAAAACACAAGGGCCTCCACCCATAAAGGCACTCTTGATGTGTGAAAATCAATGTGTGTAGCCATTACTTGAAGGAATGAGTTCCATTCAACATGCAATTGTATTCTACTAGTAAGCTGCCAGGGGTTGCATTGGGTCCGCGCTTTGCAATGCCCATCAATGTGCTCGCATTCCATGTCAGTCCAACTGTGTGCCAGCCACAAAGTAGGGAGCAGCGAGGACTGCTGGACGGTGGATTGGAAGAATGCATTGACAATGTGAAAGTAACCTAAATCATCAGAGAATATTACGTTGGAGAGAGGGGTAAGAGGGATGGCACTGTCTGTGTTGTCAATCTTTATACCAAGCTGACTCTGAAGAATGAGGCCTGTTTCCAATCGAGTGAGGGCCGCAGCAACATTAAACCCTCTTGACAGTTTTTCTTTTGGAACATTGTGGACCAGTTCAGATTTTAACATGAAATGGACAAAGCAAGAGTCATTTGCACAGCATGCTGCTTCAAATAGTTTTTCAAAATCGAGAGTGACTTTTTTGGACAGCAGTATATTTGTAGCTTGTATAGCCTCAACAGCACGACTACTTGCAATGGCAAAGCAAATTATCTTAGTCCACGAAAATTGGAGTGGCATATCTGAACTGAGAAGGTCATTGGTTTTCATATAGGTAAAAACTAGTGGATTCAAGAGTGCTTCAGCAAACAAATCATTGTTCAACACAAGACCAGAAGAGGCTTCCAATATATTTAACGCCAGAGAACTGTGCCGGGCTTTCAGTGCACATGCAAGCACACACTGTAATGTTTTACAGTTTCTGATATTCAAAAGCGGAAAACATGTGTGTGTGTCCAGTGCAACATCTGCACTACTCTTGTTCCTTTCCATCATGAGTCTGAACCAGCCAAAAGCACGTTTTGCAGTTTGTATGACTTGAATCTTAACATTCTTCATCACCTTGTCTCTCACTGTAGCCAAAGACATGAGCTCAGATGCTTCTAAATAATATCCCATTGCAAATGCAAGATGCAGGGGACAGATTCCAGCCTTGTTGTTTCTCAAGCACAGAGTAGAAGCCTCCTTTCCGAGTGCTTTGCATATCACCCTCACGGCTGAAGGGTTTTTACTCATCACAGCATAATGAAGTAGGTTGTCTTTGCTTTCGTGGTGAGTGAACTGAACCACTGACCTTGGTCCTGACTGCAGTAGGGCCTTCATACTCTCTACATCCCCACGCAATGAGACCATTGCTAGTGGAGAGTGTCCTCGGTGGTCTAAATCATTGGCAGTGTTAAGAAGCTCAGCGTCGAATAGAGCCTTCAGAAGAGCTTGTAACAGAGGAAAGCTTCCACTCAACTTGCACACACGATGAATAATTTCTATTTTGTTCTGCTGAAGGTAATGCAGAACGTGGCCAGCCAGCTTTCCTAGAGTCTCCAGGCAGGCCTCAACCATTGGCATGACACCATACCAACATCCGTAATAGAAGAAGCTGCTGCAGATGCTGTTGTACATGTGCTTATGAAATGGAAAACACTGTCCCATTCGCATGGTGTGTTGCAGATGATTGTGCTCTTTGGGACCACAGCTGGATTTACTTGCTGCATTCTTCATCATCGTGTGGAATGATCCGGTCAGTAAACTGTCCGCAAACATCTGATGCCTTGAATAGAATATTGTCTCTATGCAGATACAGCTCTTCTCCATCCACGTCTGCAGGTTCTTTGGCATCAAGGGGAAGTTGGGTACTCGGCTACACAGCCTGCCAATGTGCCCGTTGGCCACAGCACTTTCCCACGCAGAAGGCCACACACCCTCATTGCATAAGAAAATGTCGTCTGCAGCGAATGGGATGCACTCCAACAGATCCGCAAGTCCCCACAGACCACACCAGTGGAGGACGGCAAGGTATTTGGGATGGGACCTGAGCTGACTTAGGTCCCTCTCTGAAATGCTCGCCACGGCCTGCAGAGCCAAGCGTTCGTTACCTCCTTCGGCTGCACCAAGCAGCACACTGCACCAGAAAGTTAGGTTCTGGGGTGGACGGGCATCGTCTTCTGACACTGAGCTCTGGGTTAGGTAATGCAAGTACTCCAACAGGTTTGCTCTGTTGTACTTTGACGCGAGATGGACTGTTGCGTCAATAAAGTCAGTGTGGCAGTTTGTGGTTTTAGCTACCTGCATCAGTACTTGTAGTGCTTCCTTGCTGCCATAGCGCGCTACACTGTCCTGCAGAGTCCTTTTGTCAACCTCATAATAGCCTTCAATGGACACGATTGGTTGAATGTGTTCCACGCGGTCATATCTGACAGCCATGCATAACAGCTTAAGCTGCCAGTAATGTCTACATTGTTTCAAGCTCTTCATGGTATAAAGGAATGCACCAAATATGGCATCTGCTGCTTTTTTTTTGCCACGACGAAGAGCCATACAGAGTGCATCATAGTATCTCTCACTCATGTATTGTTTATTTAGTGAGTAGGACTTATGAAACTGGTGGAGCTTTATTAAATTTTGACCGGCTACCTCTACCACCTTCCACAGACCTTTTGAGGCTGCAACATCCACAGCTGTCAGAGGAATAAATAAAGCAAACTGTGCCAGAATGTCATCAAATGCCTCAGCACCTGTCTTGCATGTTTGCAGGGTGGCAAAGTTTACAGCAAAGTCCAGGATGGACAGGAGCTCATTACATATGACGACCCCACCAGACACCTGGAAACATTCACGAAATGTGGCAAGAAAGGATAATGTAGCACGTTCTAAGGCTGCTTGCAATGGATGAAGTGAAGCGGGAATTTGTGCAAGACCTGCGTCATCTGCCTGTGCAGATAGACGCCTTGAAAATTCTGCACTGGACTCACCATCTAATGTATCAGACAGGCACACTTGCATGTCCTTAAGAAATGACAGGAGCGGCGTGAGATCAGGGATGAGGCTAATCAACAGGAGGAGGTGGATGAGGGGTCCACCACCCTGGGCACAGAACAAGGAGGTGCGGTCCTGGCAATGCAAGGCCAGCGCCTCCATAAAGGAGGGTAGGGCAGCCGGGTCTCTCACCACTGGGCTGAACAAGCGAGGTAACAGGTTCAGTTCTTTCAGAACATGGCGCGCAAACTGGTGACCGCCGTGACACCACCTGGTCTGGTCTTGAGGCGCTCGAGCGGATAGGTGATAGTATGGAGTCAGCGCCAGATGGAGGATGCCACCCAGGTATAAACACGGAGGCAGCGAACTGCAACCAAACCTCTCCGCACACAAGGTCAGTATGTCGAGGTGGCCACTCACCACGGCAAGGAGGAGGGGCGACATGTTGTGCGAGTCGCTCGTGTACAGCACATGCGCATCATCGGGCTTGGCTATCAACATTTTTACTTCCTCTAAGTTACCAGCTGCACAGAGCTGATGAAGTACGGTGCTCATGGTGCTGAATCGATTATTACAAAAAGCGATAAGGCTCTTGAGTACACCGATATCCTTCACAAGGCTGTTTGTGCCTCTGAGTGATTGCTGTATGCGTCGAAGTAGGAACAGAAATGAGCTGTGGTTCTTATCTGGAAGGGATAACCAGTTTGTCAGCACGTAGAAAAACATTGAGAGAAATGGTTGCAACAAGAATGTTGCTACTTCACAGCCACCTTTTTGTTGGAGGGAAGCACAGAAAATGTTTTGACACGCACTCATGAGTTCCAGTGTATTAAAGTCTGGGATACACGATACAAACTGAAGGACCTTTCTCCACAATCCATTGTGAGCCATGGTGAGAAGTGCAGAGAATAGTGAAGGAAAAAATCGATCTCTATCACCAGGTGAAATATAGCAGAGAGTTCCGTGCTTCAGTAGTGCATCAACCACACCCAAATTGCATCCTGTTATTGCTGTGCACAACGCAAATCTGTACAATTGCAGGGTAATGAATAAGGTGCTTTTTCAGCAATGCGTTTTTACTACCACTGAGCAAAATACTGCAATACCTTGTGCAATATCTTGTGCACCACACACACACAAACACACACACACACACACACACACACACACACACACACACACACACACACACACGCACGCACGCATGCACATGTGCACAGAAACAGTTTCAACAGCATTACTTGTACATACTTGCCATCCCTGCAAGGTACAACTGGGGATGCTCCTTTCTCCACAAGTAAGGAGATTGCCCAAAGACACCTAAACTCAACAGCAACATGTAGGAGCTGATTCAGATCAACCTTCTCGCTAAAAGATTGGACGGTGAAAACGATGATAGTGCAGAATCTTTTGAATCCCATTCACTACATACCAAGTTAATACTCCTTGCACCCTAGACATTAATTGTATTCTCCCGCTCTAGTTAATC
The DNA here is from genome assembly GCA_963681505.1 of Eunapius fragilis. Taxonomy (NCBI): domain Eukaryota; kingdom Metazoa; phylum Porifera; class Demospongiae; order Spongillida; family Spongillidae; genus Eunapius; species Eunapius fragilis. Next base: position 2,859,287 of record OY811993.1, read on the forward strand.
ATTAGAAGGACTTACTTTGCCAGAATATGGCTTGCAATTCTAATCTGATCTGCTTCCACTCCAAATGAAACACTGGGTATGCCTGTATTAAAAAATGTATGCAAATGCTCACCTCCAAATACACAAGATAATTTCAGAAAAGTAGGAGTTTTTTTAAAGCCACACCAATGCATGGTCCTAAGCAGTACAAAAAATTCATATGATACCTCTTTTACATTACTAAACCTTATCTCTAATAACCTATTCCATTCTTGATTGGCTGATATTGCATAATCACATGGAGTATGTGCAATTTGTTTGTCTATGATCAAAAGATTTGCCCAACTGTTTCTGACCCCCATATGATGCAAGTATACACCAAGCGAGTGGCAAAACAATTTAAATTCAACTCACCATTTGTTCTGCAATATTCAGTTGCTTTCAGCACATAGCACCAATGAGGCCTATGAAATAACGACATAATAACATTATGTCCAATTTAATAGTTGTATTGGGATCAAATAGTGTTAATTTTGCATATGAACTGTCTCCTACTGAATGCAAATAAAAAATGCACAAGCATGATATACGTGTTCCATTCTGAGTAGTTTATACTCTGACTTCCTTCTACATGTACAATATCCATACCATACCCTGCATGCACATCCCATGTAGTATATAGAGCACCATGTATTATGTACCTAAAGCTAATGTAGTACATACATCATGCACTATCACCATGTATTATGTACCTAATGGTAAGTTAGTACATATATCATGCACTATCACCATGTATTATGTATCTAATGCTAATGTAGTACATACATCATGCACCATCACCATGTATTATGTACCTAATGTTCAGAAGTGGATTATAAACACATGCAAGTGCTCAAATACACACCATAACTGGACATATGTTCCGTTGTGTGCTTTCTTTTCCTGTTTCAAAATAGTGTGCAGTGTCGAGGTACTCCCTGAAGATAAATCAGAACAACACACATACATATAACCAGGTACAATAGCATGCGTATGCTTGTGGAAGGATAATCAGGTACATGTATTCTGTATGTGCATGTGTCGCTCTAAAGCACATGTGGATGAATTGCCAGCCAATATGACATATGGTACACTTAGTAGGCATTAATTGATACAACTCTTCTACTGGTTGGGCTTGCAAAGAATAGATCTGAAATATGGTTGTGTTTAATTCGAAGGTGTGTGTCGTTTTGTGGAGGGGGGAGGGGGCAGGTTGCCAACACCATTGGACCAAAGTAATCAGCAAACAACCAACCATTAAGCCATTCATTTGAATATAGTTAGAATCAAATCCTAAAATGCCCGTATCGGGTTTAATTAAGCTATTGTTATCTTGAAAGCATTGAAAATGTAGATGAAGAATACGTGTCTAAATTTATATGCTGCTACATGAATTTCTAACAAAAGTGGTCCATTATTCAATGCATTTATGGACGCATGTGACTTACCACTGATGAAGTAATACATTAGGTCATTCCAGGTCAGTGGATGAAGTTTTTGCCACAAATGTTCGGGGAATGGAACCATCCTTAGCTGCTCGTCACATATCTCCGGGTGTAGCTGAAGCAGCAATTCATAAACAGTGCGGTCGCAGTCATCCACAAGGCCCACCAACTTCACCAGAGTGTGCTCCGTTGCCAAGGACAACACGCAGCAAAGGGCTGCCATGTTCCCAGAGAGGATAGCCACATGCAGCGGGTAGTAGCGGTGCTGCTCCTTTGGATGACAAAACGGTTGAACCCTTTGTCGCTGCTTTTGTTCCACGGCACGGCAGAGTGTGGGTGCAACCTCTTTCACTTGAATACAGGTTTGGCGTGTTTTGCCACAGCTGTGATCAAAGCGCTTCGGAAAAACGTTGCGTTTCAAGAGCCCGGGTGGCACCCTTCTAAAGAGTAGATGGTGATCCTGGGGATAGGGCTCACCACTGCTGCACACAGAAATGGTCGCACATCTCTCGGACGCACGTGTGACCACGTTCGTGGACGGAGCGTCAGCGCTGTCGGGTGGATATCGACCGGGATCTGCAAGGACATCCACCCAGTCACTGGGACAGACGTGCTCCGCAAATGCGGCAAAGAGTGCGTGATCTGCAGAGGGCATGACCAGACACAGCCACTTGACCCAGGCCTGGGGCCTCGGCATGGAAGCAGACTGCTTCAGAGCCAGCACAAGGGCACCCAGCACGTCAGCAGCAGGCGGTTCCCGACAGGAAGCATAAAACCCGCCAATGTCGATGCCTGGTAGGGAGAGGAGGTAAGAGAACGTCTCAACGTGTCTCCCACGAGCGGCATGGTGCAGCGGACCAAGGCCGGCTTGGTCCGCCACGCCCACCCGAGCACCATGGGCAACCAGGAGCTTGCACGCTTCGAGAAACCCCGTCTTGGCAGCCAGGAGGAAGGCGCTGTGCTGCATGAGGTCGAAAGAGTGGACGTTTGCCCCCTGGCTGATGGCAAACTGGAAGAGCGTGACGTCTTTGTCAGAAATGGCACAGTGCAGTAACCAGGTAGCCTCCCGCTCCGACAAACATGGCAGCTGCGAGTGCAGTCCGCTCGGAATGTAACCCCTCGAAAACCTCAAAGCAAAGAGGAGGCTTGGCAGGGAGTGGCCCGTCCGGTCCTGCAGGGTTAGGTCGACGCGGTGATGAAAGTTGCGGAGGAGAAAAGCAGCGACGTCCCAGCACTTGCTGTACAGAGCAACATGACCTGGTGTGCAGCCCAGTACGTCCTGCTTGTTCAGCACCACGGATTCATTTGCCGCAGCGACGCAGCGACCGACGACTAACCTCACCATGTCCAATCTGTCTGACCTGCAGGCCAGGTGCAGTGGCGTCGAAAGCCGACTGTCGTCGGCGGACGCGTCTGCCCCGTGCTCCAGCAGCAACTCCACGCACGCCAGCCGGCCGTTCTGGCAAGCGTGGTGAAGGGCTGTCCTCCCCGTCTCGTCCCTGCGGTCAACCGCGTCAACCGCCCCCCGACCCCCAAGCACCCCGCGGAGGACCTCAATCTTACCCTCCGCTGCAGCATGAGGCAGGAGGAGGTGGCCCGATTGGAGTGGGAGGAGCCCAGGCGACTCGACGGCCAGGGACTCCAGCAGCGGTAAGGAGGCGGGGAGGGACAGCAGGTCTGAGATGACCGGGTCCCCAGCAACGGAGGCACCGTGAAGGATGAGCAGCCTTGCGCATTCGGTTCGCCCGTGCTGGAGGGCAAGGAGGAGCGGTGTGCGGCCATGACGGTCTTTGACGTCCACGTGGTGGGGGTGGGCACTTTCCAGAATGTCCTGCAGGGGCTTGGCACTGGGCCTCATGGCCGCTATGTGAAGGAGGTGGCATCCAGCAGGACGTAGGTCAGCGTCTAGCTCAGCCAGCTCCATGGTAATCGCCTGAAAGCGAGGGATATGCACAAAGGTAATAAATAAACTACAGAGAGATGATTATTTTTTATTGGTCCTTGCGAGGAGGGGAGGGGGCGTGGTGGTTTCAATGAGGCGCCAACTGGTATATTCCCCAGAGGACGGGACAAGCGTCGGTATGAAATACATAGGCCTATAAGCGGCCCGCGTGACAAAATGCGTTCACGATCTCGTGGAGTAAGGTATGCTGATGCTGCAATTTATATGTTAAAAGCAACGTGAGTTGCGCTGGATAGGAGATATTTTTTAGGGCAGGGCCGAAGGCCTTTTTGGGCTATTCCCACCTCGTTCTCTTCCCCGTAACAACTTTTCACCCCCTTTCCGAATCCGCGATTCAATTCCACCCGTTCCTCCCTCCCGACACTCTTCATTGAAAAAATAAATAAATAAACGTTACAGGTGGGCCCTTCGGCACCGTATTTGCTTCGCGCCAATACTAAATCTCCTGAGGGCACATATCCGTCTCACCCCGTCCCCTGGTGTGAAGAACTGAAGAGGAGGCTGAGCCACAGGTACGGATAAATTACGTCACCGCTATGTTCTATTTAATTGCTCAGTTCGTTAAAAATTTCAATTAAAATTTCGATTGTAAAAATAACCTTACGGAATTATGTAACGTTATTAATCTATGGATTAATTCCTGAATGGTTACTAATAATCTACTAGAGGTAGCACGAGGGTGAGAGGGGATGGAGGGTGATGGAGGGGATGGAGCGTGATGGCTCAACCGGCTTTCTTAGCCCAAATATATAGTATAGCCACATCAATGGACCTATACTAAGAGGGGTACGTCTATATAGTTGGGTTGCATGGCTCAGTAAAAAACACAACATTCTCTACGGCGTAAACAGCGAAAGAAAAATTAAAATAGACCTATATTATGTTGTGTGTGCACTAATATGGTCTCTTCTTGATTGATCGTTGATTCAGCTATGGTTATTGACTTCAATTTATCATTTTGCAAGGAACATGCACCAAGTTATATGGACTAGAAGATGGCCTGTGTAAAGCTTTAACCATCGATCCGCGCGTTATGTATCTGAGTCTCCACCTCTTGAATACAATAAGAACAGCATTACACTGCAATCATGTAGACGACTTTATTATTAATTAATAATGAAAACTGCACCGGGAAAGAACATGCACCATTGTCTAGTGGGCACAGAGACATTCCCCATTTCGTCCCGGCTCGATCGCGGTCATATATACAGGGTGTTTGCGAAAGAACGCAACGCTTTAAAACTGCTATAACTCAGGATTGAAATTAATTACCTGCTTAACATATGTTGCAGTAGTTAGGCAAGTACAAATAATCCAATTAGATTAAGCGGTTATATAACTGTATCAAATCCCTCATTAATCAAAATATTCAAAGCCCTCTATTAACAAAGTTATTCAAGATTATGGTTTGCGATAATTGATTTTAATAACTAATAATAAGTAACGCACGATCTGGATATGCGGTGGAACAGTACTGATTTCAAGTTCCTAGGTTCAATAGTGAGTTATTCACATTTAAGACCATCATTTGCTTTAAAGTTATTAAGCTTGAAGCTGTTATGTGGTAAATATTTTTAATAACCATCATAAATTATTCCAGTATAAAATGAAGTACGAAACACTACTTATGGATTTTTTAATGGTGCATTATTAAAACTCAAAGTTAATAAAAACGTTGTGGTCATATAAGTCTGATTTGTTATTTTGAAAATTAACTAGTAAAACGCCAATCAAATTTCATACTTTTTCAAAGTCTCATCAATTCTATTCTGCAGTTTATAAATCACGTTATTAATTAAAAGTTGTCGTACATTGTTTTGTCAGTTTAGTTAATTGCAAGCTATTTGATTTTATCTTTTGAACGGCTAAAGATAAACGAATTGTAACAATGCAGTTCGTATTTGACTAAACGTGGTTATTGTAGGCTCATAAATTCATTTAGATTGACAATCCTATTAATGAATTATATTCATTTTAAAGCGTTGCGCTCTTTTGCATAGACCCTGTATACATGTACATGTACATGCAAGGAAAATTCGCCGTTCGACCAAAGACAAAATAGAGCATATTACATTGAGTGAGTATATACACTTTATTTTCCTGTGATTGCAACGTGTTGCGTAGTTGGGCACGTAGTTGGGAGCATACCGGCCTTAGCCAACTCATCAGTACATGGGCATTTGTTGTAATATAATTGAGTTGCAAGGATGTCTGTTTACAAAGCGCGGGCACAAACAGGAACGCGCACACGCGTCCGCATGTAACCGAGATATAAATGGTGTATTACTAACTGTACAATCATAGCTATGGTACAATGTCATGTAAATGGACCCGGCTCTGACGGTAGTTTTAACCATAGAATATAATATCTATGTTTTAACTGAGGTGAGTGTCGCGTGGTCCATAATGTATGCGCACAGAGCGAAATTCCTACAACTGGCCACAATGTGTATTTGGTCAAAAAATAAATAAATAAAAAACTACACTGACGGGAATAAGTGCATACGACGACGCTGTAGCAGTTGTGAACGCCATTCACGCTGCGCGTGACCGTCAGACGACCTAATCTATAAGCATGCGTCAGTGAATTCCGCTATCGCAACTACCAGAGAGTTCTAAGGGATAGGGGAAATTATCTCCATACTGGAAT
>OY811993.1:2867862-2895362 GCA_963681505.1 Eunapius fragilis
GAGATCACGTTCACTTCCCATGTGAAGGAGATCACGTTCACTTCCCATGTGAAGGAGATCACGTTCACTTCCCATCTCCAGCTTATGTTGCCTTCACATCACTGGTCAGCAGCTTAATATCATCTTCATTTGTATGGCATCTACACTAATTGTCACTCACAATATTCTCACAACTGTTTATTCTCTGGAGGATAAAAACATTGAAAATGGATGGGGAGTGATTTTAGCCTTGTGTCCATTGTCTTGTGTATATACTAACTGGCATTTTCATCAAACTGCTCCGATCATTCTCTCTATACACAGACGTACTGGCACATCAATGTGATGAGGTGGGTACTGGTGGCCATCATTGGTATCCTCACTGGGGCCGTGGGTGTCTCTATACTCATCGCCATGGAATATCTGACTGAACTCAAGTACAGCCAATTGAAAAAAGGTATGCTCTAAGCCAATTGAAACAAGGCATGCCCTTAACCTATTGAAACAAGGTATGCCCTATAAGCCTATTGAAACAAGGTATGTCGTAAGCCTATTGAAACAAGGTATGTCCTATAAGACTGTTGAAACAAGGTATGCCCTTAGCCTATTGAAACAAGGTATGCCCTAAGCCTTTTGAAACAAGGTATGCCCTAAGCTTATTGAAACAAGGTATGCCCTAAGCCTTTTGAATCAAGGTATGCCCTAAGCCTATTGAAACAAGGTATGCCCTAAGCCTATTGAAAAACAAGGTATGTCCTAAGCCTATTGAAACAAGGTATGCCCTAAGCCTATTGAAACAAGGTATGCCCTAAGCCTTTTGAAACAAGGTATACCCTAGGCCTATAACAAGGTATGCCCTAAGCCTATTGAAACTAGGTATGCCCTAAGCCTATTGAAACAAGGTATGCCCTAAGCCTTTTGAAACAAGGTATGTCCTAGGCCTATAACAAGGTATGTCCTAAGCCTATTGAAACAAGGTATGCCCTAAGCCTATTGAACAAGGTATGCCCTAAGCCTATTGAAACAAGGTACATGTATGCCCTAAGCCTATTGAAGCAAGGTATGTCCTTAGCCTATTGAAGTTAGATATGGGAGTTTCTGCTTACAATATATGCATATTGGATAGCTGAACATCAATTGACAGTTGTGTGGTTGTTGGGGGTCTGTGGGCAGTCAGGGTACAAATATTAGGTGGCTGTTGGCCCTATTGTCAGAATAGGGCCAACAGCACCAACATCAGATTAGTGGTTGGTGTAACTTAGCACCAACATGGGTCTAATTTAGCATCAACATCAGATTAGTGGTTGGTGTAACTTAGCACCAACATGGGTGTAATTTAGCACCAACATCAGATTAGTGGTTGGTGCAACTTAGCACCAACATGTGCCTAATTTAGCATCAACATCAGATTAGTGGTGGGTGTAATTTAGCACCAACAGCTGTAATTTAGCACCAACATCTTAGCACCCAACATCAGATTAGTGGCGGGTGTAATGTAGCACTGGTGGTGGGTGTAATTTAGCATCAGAACTGAGGATCTAGATATTAATATTGGATTTAGCAACATGACTGCCTATTCTTATGTTAGCATCATAGTATAAGGTGCTCTGATAGCATCACAGGTGTAACACTAGGTGTTCTGATAGCACCACAGGGGTAACACTGGGGCTCTGATAGCATCACAGGTGTAACACTAGGGGCACAGGTGTAACACTACGGGCTCTGATAGCACCACAAGTGTAATGCTAGGTGCTCTGATAGCACCCACCACAAGTGTAACACTAGGTGCTCTGATAGCACCACCAGTGTAACACTAGGGGCTCTGATAGTACTTAGTGGAATGATAATTAGATAGGAAATATGAGTAACTTGAGAAATCATTAAATTTTTATAATTCACATTTGGTAGTGGACTACATTTGATGTATGTGTATACCTAAGGTACTTTTGTGATGTGTCAGTTCAGTGGCAGATACAGAGGGGGGGGGGGGGGGGGGGGGGGGGGGAGGGGGTTGAGATCATATTCACGATCAATTTCACCATATATGGTGTTGTTGAGTCCATATATGGCGAAAATTGATTGTGAATATCATCTCAACCCCCCCTCTGAATCTGCCCCTGCAGTTCTGTGTTTTCTTTAAGGGATTAACATTCTTGTTCTTTAACCATCAGTCTATGAATACCTCCTGCCAAGTGGTACGGTTGCTATTGGTCTCTTTGTGCTGTTGGGGTTCAACGTTCTGTATGCACTGATATCTGCAATCGTGCCTATCTATGAGGTGAGTCTTTCATTGCCTTATTTTGACACTACAGTCAAAACCTGTCTGTCGTCTTTCGAGCTTTGAGCCACCTAACTTAGAAAAATGAAGTACATATACATAAGATTAATGTTGTACAATAACTTAATTAGGTGTCAAATTTCAAGGCCACATTAATCAATACCATGCTGCAGTAGCAGCGATCAAGGCACGTTAATCAAGTAGAGTTAATCAAGTAAAAGTAGATAACTTAGGCCACTGAGCTGTGTGCTCAATCTCAATAGTTAAAGCGTGCATTTGTATTATTCTGTGGCAATGGTAATGATTGCAAAATTGTAATCAATGTCATTTTAGTTAAGAAGGATTTAGCTCAATCATGGTTGCCATAGAAACAAAGCAATGGTGTTATCAAGGCCACATTAGGCAATGTTCAAGGCAATAGTATTAAAATGACGAACCGAAGTCATTTTAAGCACTTTAATCAAGACCAACACAACAATGATAACACGATCATCATGGCAATGTAAGAGCATGCAAGCCTAAACTAACTCAAAACAAGTTCATAGACAGAGGGGACTTAAAGTCACCTCCCTCCAACCCTTCCCCCTGTCAGTGCAATATGTAGACAGCACCATATATATAGTTAGAAGTGTACTTTGTACATGGTATTATGACACCTGTACATGGTATTATGATACCTGCAGTGTACTTTGTACGTGGTATCACTATATGACAACCAGATAATGGAATAAAATGGATTGGAATTGGTACACTGCATTGTGTGTGATTTTTTTGTAGTAGTTTATGCTAACAATAGAGTGATAAAGGTATTCATGACCGCTTGAGACCTTTGTACTCTTGAAGAGTTGATAGCTTCTGGCCTGTTGTGAGGGCTGACAATGCTGTTCCCTTCATGAATTATTCATATTCCACATTCTACAAATCCTGTACCTGCTCACAATATGGTTGATACTATTCCTAGTATAATATTCCTAGTACATGTATCACCCAGTTTTGGGTGCTACCTTTTTGGTGCAATTTGCCATATTTGAAGAGGTACGAATATACTGCAAAATACACGGTTTGGTTGTCTTTCAAACATTGGATAAAGGCAGGAAGTTTCTTGATTTTATAAAGAAGATTTAATAGATTCAGATTCAAGGTTCTTTGCCAAAAGTGGCTGTATTGATTGATATTTTGTCTCAACAGCCTTTAGCTGGTGGGAGTGGTGTGCCTGAACTAATGTGTTATTTGAACGGAGTTAAGGTGAGCGAATAATTGCTTGTGTCTTCTGTTGGAAAAGTGACATTTTGATCTTCTGTTTGGAAAAATGATAATTCAAAAAAAAAAAAAAAGATTCCTGGTGTCATTCAAATTCGAGCAGTGGTGGGCAAAGCGTTTGGTCTAATCTTCAGTACAGCTTCAGGTGTGTACAATGTAACATGATGTACATCAGGTGTGTGCATGTACATGTAATGTAGAATAATTGGTGTGGTGTGGAGTTATGAAGTGAATATGATTGATATGGTACACTTTCGTGTGCACCATCATCCTTATTTATTTATTTTTGCAATATTTCATCTCCCCATCTCCCCCTCCCCCCCCCCCCCCCCCCCAGGGTTCTTTGTGGGACAGGAGGGACCAATGTTTTATATTGGAGCTGTTATTGGATCAGGAGTGTCTCAGGTAAGGTGTTGTTCCAGAGAGATAGTTTGATGTACACTCTTATATTATTAATTGGCACTTGATACGTACATCACAATGCTTCATAGAAACATTCCCAATTGCTTATCTCAGCCTTATGCTTCCATTCAACAGCTCCAGAGTTTCCTACCCTTTATGAAGAGGTTCCCTATACCGTATCCATACTTCCGCTCTGACCGGTTAGTTCAGACACTCCAAAGAGCATCTTAGCGAATTGAGAATTCCTCTTTCTGTCTTAGGGAAAAGAGGGACTTTGTTTCCAGCGGGGCAGCAGCTGGTGTGGCAGGTCGGTGTGGAGCTCTAGCCTTTTCGTGCGTATCTGCATCCTCCATTGTGTGCATGCATTGACTTTGTATGCACAGTTACAAGCGTTGGTTGTGCCCTGTTTTTACCCTACCCCATACATGGTATTTTTAGATGTTAGATGATGTGCTTGGCTGATAACATGACATCCTATTCTTCCAGCTGCCTTTGGTGCTCCAATTGGAGGTACACTGTTTGCTTTAGAGGAAGGCTCCTCGTTCTGGAACCAGGGACTGACATGGAGGACTGTACGAACAACTTGCACCTCACTACTTAATAACATTAATAATTGCCATCATATGTACCTTGCATGACACCACATACATTTTGCATGACACCATATAAATTTACTGACATGATGTGATTCACAACACCATGCATACATATTTACAATGCAATGCAATTCAGTACCCATGTACTAGCAAAACCATTATTCACCATGCAGTAATTTAATGAGTGCTACCTCTAAGTGTTCATTGCTGATGGTTTATATTTCCTCCTCTTATTCTCTTCAGTTATTCTGCTCTTTTTGTGCTACTTTCACTTTCAAGTTTATGCGGTCGTTGTACTTTGATATACCTGGTGAACTGGGTAACCCCGGGCTAGTGAACTTTGGAACATACATGTATAACAACACGGTAAACTTGTATTCTGATGTGCACATATGGGCATCTTGAAACTGTCTACCTACTACCACTGCCTTAGCACCTAACCCTGTGGAAGGCCCAACATCTGGTAATATTTGTCGTAATGGGAGCTATTGGAGGATTGCTGGGAGCTTTGTTCAACAGCCTAAACACCCGCGTAGTAGCTTATCGCATGAAGTTCCTAATGAAGAGGAAATATCCAAGATATTGGAGGTACAGCTGCTGTAATATACGATGTACGCATTTTGAAAAAGAAATGCTGGTAGTAAAAGCCACATGTACAATGTATTTTAATAATCAGAAATCAGAAAACATGCCATCGCAATAGTATCCTTATTGCTATGGCATATATATGCATGTACATGTATATGACTATCTGTACTTTTTTTTTGTCCTTTACATGTACACTAGCGTGTCCCCGTGAAAAATCACGGGCTGATTATTCGTCTCGCTGTCATTCGTCTCGCTATTCATTTGCCAGATGAACAGTTGGTCTACCTCCTAGCTCCTCTTTTTTTACCGGCTGTTTTACCAAATGTTGCACATCAACTGTTCTAACATACGGTTACTACGCAACCTCTATAACATGCCCGCGCAATTTCAGGTAGTAACTACATGTTCTCGGCCTGTATGATGAGACTTGAGAGTGAACCACAATAGCGTTGCATTTATTCGTTCGGTACTTATGCAGTTCCCCCTCCCACTTTGAATTCAAGAAATATTGAAAAAAATTTAGATATTAAATGTGAAGTGGAAACCAGCTGTCATTACGACCGCCTTTTGTGTGGGAGGTGGTCGTTCCTATTGGTTTCTAGGTATGCGTACATACCTAGCAACCAATAGGCGCTAGGCCGAGTATATAAATGAGTTACGCGGATGTTATGTCCAGCACCCCGCGGATCTCGCACGCTGCCAGCGCAATGCCACGACAACGAGACAACGTGTAATATGTGACACACAACAACGGCACAACGAAAACAAAATGTGTACTGACTGGTAAACTGTGCATACTGTGGCTTAAGGGTCATGACCTGAACAAAAGAACAATAGCAGCGTGCCCCAAAAGGGGGTGCGGGTAACGAAGGCCTCAACCGGCCAAGACGTCATACATTACAGCGGACGTACGTACGTACGATGGAAATTATAGTATTAGATGATGCATATATATGCCATAGCAATAAGGATACTATTGCTATGGCATGTTTCTGATTATTTCTGATTTCTGATGATTAGAATACATTCTACATGTGGCTTTTACTATCAAACTGCTTTTCACACATGGTGCTGTTGCACCTTATGCTCTTAAAGAGCTTACTTCCACATTTTGTTGTTTGTACTTGCATAGGGCACTGGAAGCCATGTTGATCATTGTGGCCACAACTTATGTAGTTTACTTCTGTGCTATGTTCTTGGGAACCTGTGTGCCTTTTGCACTGGATAAAGGTTCTGGAGTGGTGAGTTAGAGTAGCAATATCAGAGTGCTACTGTAATCTTAATGTTGCCCATGCCTAAATAGACTATTACCGACGAGGAATTAAACAGAACTGAAAGCTATTTCTGCCCTGAAACAGAAGAAAGGACTCGATATCATAATGACTTCTCCACATTAACATTTAATGGTGGAGTATTAACTATTACACAAATCTTTCACCTGACAGGTAAGTATTAGCGTCAATGGAAAATTCATTAATGCATTTTGTATTGTTTGCACAACCAGATGCATATTCAGCCACTACCCTGGGCATTGGTCTTCTCTTCATCTTTCTGTTAACTTGCTGGACACTTGGAGCTGCTGTTCCCAGTGGGCTGTTTGTTCCCTCCATATTGATTGGAGCTGTGTATGGACGCTTCTTTGCTGCCTTGTTTCAGTAAGGGATGAAATTATGATTTTGGGAGGAGGCCTACAAAGCACACACATGAGCCTGCAAACACCAAGGGTGGGAGAGGGGGCCTACAAGGTACACACATGAGCCTGCAAACACCTAGGGTGGGAGAGGGGGCCTACAAAGCACACACATGAGCCTGCAAACACCAAGGGTGGGAGGGGGCCTACAAAGCACACACATGAGCCTGCAAACACCAAGGGTGGGAGAGGGGGGGCCTACAAGGTACACACATGAGCCTGCAAACACCAAGGGTGGGAGAGGGGGCCTACAAGGTACACACATGAGCCTGCAAACACCAAGGGTATGTTATTGTCTAGTTTTACAAACACATAATGTTATGCTTTGTAGATTTACATGTTATTTCATAGGCATCCTTTTTGCCTCATATTTGAGGCAATATCCTTTAGGGTGGATAAGCTCATTTATTTTGGACATTTACCCGGGCACCTATGCCCTGATTGGTGCAGCAGCCTTTATGGGAGGTGTGATGAGGATGACCATCAGTCTGACTGTCATCCTGATAGAGACTACTGAGCAGGTGTCCTACGGACTGCCCATTGTAATTACTTTGATGGTAAGTGTTTTGTGTTGCAACTTGTACCTTGGTGTAGATGTGACGTTTCCATAATACTGCTTAACCGATTAACGTCGGAATATTTTTGTTTAGCTAAAGTAGAGTTGTCCAAAAACAGCTAAATGAGGCAGCAGAGGAATCTTAGGTAGCTGGAAGGGGTTTGCATGAACAAATACTGTACCACACCCCACTGCAGATCATACATGAGCTGTGATTGTCATTGTCAACAACAGATTATGTACTTGTAGGTGTAGATTATGCATGTATAAGAATAGACGTACCTCACATACATGTAGTCATACAGTTGATGTGTTGCTTGGTGGAGGCATGCGTTTTACACATGTGATTGTATTCATGTATATCTACTGTCATAGGAGAGCAGTGCACTCATTCTCGTGTTATTTGAAATGAATATGTAGGAATTCCTTGCATGTATGAAAACATATTGCCTGTATTCAGGTTGCAAAATGGGTTGGTGATCTTTTCAATCATGGTATATACCATACTGGAATTCATTTGAAGCGGATCCCTTATTTGGATGAGAAGGTACCGGACCAACTTGACAGGTGAATACATGTAATGAAGTGAATTAATACCATAGTAGGGCTCTATCGTTATTTCCTTGAGTATCACCATGGCATTTCCATCTTCATGCATGTATACATCTAATATACCACACATGCCAGGATTCTCACCAGTACCATGGAAAAATGCATAGTGTGTGCTGCACACTTAAGTATGGTCTTACACATTTGTATAAATTTATGTGTTGCTGTATATAAGCCTTAAGGTGTGGATTCCCACAATTGAAAGGAGTGTGTCGTACAATCTCTCTCTCCTTAATAAATTCAGTTTTAGTTGCCGTTCGAGAGTTAAACTTTTGTTGTTAGCATAGGTGATGCAACAAATCGATTATTGATTGTGTACTTTTGTAAAAAAAAATCTCATGTACTTTTTTTTTGCATATGGGAGTTCAAGATCAAAACTACAAGCCTGTTTCTGCAATAGAGTTTTGATTTGCAATAGCTACGAAGGGAAATATGCTAATTTTTGTTCCTTTTAAATTACCCACAAACACCTCCTTGAAAAATATAAATAAAGGAATAGGATTTTCCCCAAATATGAATAAGAACAAAAGATTTTAACGGTGGAATGTTGTCTGCAGCGTGAGTTGCAGCAAGTGCAAAAATCAAGACCAAAATATTGAGAGTGCAATCTTTCAGCAGGTCTTAAAAGCATTTGGGGTCAAGATGTCTGTGATTGATGTAGTGTATAGATAGTAAGCACGGTTGGTGGCTGCAACTACACTATTACGCGTACCCACCATCATGTACATTGCTCTGTGCAGTTTGTTGCAAAATGAAATGTAGCTCAATTGTAGTACACTCCCTCTTTCAATTGTGACAATTAATTACAGTTATGACATAGATATTCTTTAGTATCTATGATTATGATATATTCGTAACACATCCGCTATCGCATCGATGTGTAAGATAATAATCAAGTGCATGACTCTGCGTGTGTGTATTAACATTAGCTGGTACTATTACACTGTGGCTATTGTGGCTGAGGGAAACTGTAGCTTTGAACTGTACATAGAGAAACTTGCTTCTGTATGTTTTTCACATATGCAGCTTGCTGGCAGAAGATATTATGAGCGAGGGTATTTGCTTTCTCTACCCAATCACACGGGTTGGTTCTCTGTACCAACTGCTGCGAACCACGAAGCACAGTGCCTTCCCTGTGGTCACTCCTCTCACTTCTGATGCTAAGCCAATTAAGAATGTCTCCAATCAACACGTACCTTCCTTATATGGAGAAAATTTCTCACTTGCGGAGGGGGGTTCTAATGATCACGGCATGAATGAAGAGACCAATAATGGGGGTGGTTCAAATGTGAATGTTTCATCAAAAAGGCGTAGAAATACATTTAGAACTATAAAAGTACGTTCTTACAACAGACGTACGATCAGAAAACCTCAAGGACAAGGAGCACCAGTTTTCTCAGCCCAGCTAAATGATGGAGATGGTTTAGAATTTGCTTATTCGATCCCCCCCTCACCAGCTATGGCAGAGGAACTGCAGACTCAAAATATGAGTTATAAGATACCTCTTGTTCTTCATGGTATGATTCTTCGCACACAGCTAATCCAACTGTTGAAAAGGAAAATATTTTTTGATGAAAGTTCACAGGCAAGTTCATTTTCATCTTTCAAATGATTGCACATTTGTTTTTTCTGTATCCATAGTAATTTCATCATGAACAGTAATGCATTCTATGAAAGGCAGTATTGCCGTGCATTTCGATGTTGCAGTACTAAGCATCAACTGCAACATCAAAATGCACACCAACTATGCCATTGATTGACTCTGTCCCATCCCAAATCTGAATATGAACCTGGCATTGTTGGTATGTGAAGAAAAGAATAGAATGATTCCAAATTAGAAGAGAGGGACTCTTCTATAGCTGAGTTGTGTTATCCATGGTCGCTACACTACCAACCTCAGGGTATAGCATCGCAAACTGCAATGCAATACTGGTTAAATTATTCCCTGAACCTAATGAGCTAGTATCCAGTGGTGGGTGGGATTAAAAACAGATGTACATGTACATGTATTTAGAGATGTGATTTTATTATGCTGGTATTCTACATGTATATCTTTTATAATGCTGTCTTTAGCCTGAGCTTCAAACAGAGCTAACGCATGAAGAGTTGATGGAGGGATACCCACGATTCGGCTCATTAGAAAGTATAGGTGAATTAAGTCACAGTGAGGAAAATAAGCTTATGGTAAGTTTTGTGCATAAAAGTAAGTAAAAACATTCTCATAGATAGAATTTTTGGATAGATAGGATTGCAAAGCATTAGTGGTGTAAAAACAAAGGTCAGTGAACATACCTTGTCAAAAATGAAAGAGGAGAATTATCAATATCAACAAAGCCTTGTGTTTCTCGTGCTATAATGAACTGTATGTGATTAGTTTTAGAAGCTGCCTGTTGAAGAATTTATAGAATAGAATAAGATGGTGAATGGCATAATGACAAATTAATTATAATTTTGAAGTTTGGAAAGTTAGAATTTTTATTTTAGGAATGTGATTGATTTTGGATGATTTGGGAAGTTTAAAATTGACTACATGTAACTCAAAGTTATACACATTATGGTTAAATTACCACAACAAATACAACATGTATAACTTATGGTTAAATTACCACAACAAATACAACATGTATAACTTATGGTTAAATTACCACAACAAATACAACATGTATAACTTATGGTTAAATTACCACAACAAATACAACATGTATAACTTATGGTTAAATTACCACAACAAATACAACATGTATAACTTATGGTTAAATTACCACAACAAATACAACATGTATAACTTATGGTTAAATTACCACAATAAATACAACATGTATTTAAGGGCTAGTGAATGTTGTTGGAGAACATGTGCATATTTTTCAGGATGTGACCCTCTACATGAACCCCTGTCCGTACACCATATCAAACCAAGCTCCCCTTCCACAAGTGTTCACTCTCTTCCGCACAATGGGGCTTCGCCACTTACCTGTGGTCAAGGCCTCAGGAGTGGTGAGTTTTGAAAATGAATTATACGTATATCAAGTAGCATGGAAAGTTGTGTTTAAAATTGTGGACCACATCTCTTTTAAAAAAGACTGCATGTTGTGTGTTACTTAAAGATGATTGCAATACCTGGACTGCAATCAAAATTTTTTTGCAACCATTATATACATCCATTTGGCATGACATATATTCCTTGCAAAGCATTACACTTGTTCTCTCTATGGAAATCGTTTTTGACGTTAGTACAAAGTTGGCCAACTCATCAGGTTAATATTCAACTATGAGTGGTAATAAGCAATTTCAGTAAGTGTATAGAGGAGTCCTGTAACTATTGCTGACTTGAATGTAATCTGTAGAGCTGTGCAAAGTACATGTAAGTAAGCACTTGATTCATTCCAATGATGTTGGTGTCACCTCCCATATATTGAATGCTAGCATTTTGTGCTTAAATCGCTGGCATGAATAATGCAGAAACAATACCTACGTATAACACTTATAATTGGAGATACATGAAATATTAACCGTTGGAACACTTCCTGCTCATGGCAGCGAATATATGTAGAGCATCATAATCGATTTCCTTAGAGAGAAGTGAGAAATTATGAGCCTTGCACTTGCAAATAATTGATAGTGCATCGCTGCACTGTATGTTGTCCTGATACTCCCCCCCTCCAGCTTGTTGGCATCATCACAAGACATGACCTGGCTCACCACCGATTAGAGGCATTTCTTGAAGAAAGCTTAACAACAAGCACAAAGATTAATTGATGCTGTCAGGCTAGAGTATTCACTTTCGAGTACATGTATGTTTGTTTAGAATTGTACAACCACACCTGTATAACTTTTTGCAATTAATTTCATTTCTGTAATGGATGCATGGACGAGTATTTAATGAATAGGTATTTTGGTATGAATGTAAGGTAATTAAAACATGATATTTTCTTTTACTTTATTGTCACTGTGCTACCCTTGGAGATTGGTCACTGGCTCGAACTAAGAGTAGTTGGAGGATGAAATTAATGGAATTGATCATGTTAAAACCTGAGTTGAATTGGCTTGTTGTGGAAGTCATATAGCTAGTTGCATTGCGAGAAGAAAACTGACCTGCTGTTCTTCCTCATGCACCAAATATCTCCCTCCTCCATCATCTTGACCCTTGCAGAATCAGAAGGATTGCAGTTCAGTTTTCTACATGACTAGCAAGTTCTTTGGCAACAATATGGAATTGCATGTCATGGGTATAACCTCGTTATATGGAGAACTGGATTTGGCTCTCACCAAAGCTATTTGTAGGGTCCTGTTGTCAAGGTTCACACCCAGGTTATATTGTGTTCAATAATAACAGTTTTACAGTAAGTTCTGTTGTAACTGTGGATCTTGCATCTCATTTCATTATGATGAGTGTGGGATGTGTGTACTGAATACTTGCTGAACATGCACGCATTCTTGGTTGGAAACACACTGAGGCAGCAAAAGTAATATTAACACACAATAGCGAGAAGACACAACACACAAGATCGCCACAACACTACAACCGGTCCGCAGCCAAATGGAAGTTGCGTCCAGCTCTCCCACACTTCCGGAGTGCACCACACTGAACTACCTGAAAAACTTGGTCCATTAGCTCACGTGTATTGTGTTCCATTAATGCAGTCAGATTGTCTACGTTAATATTCTTACTACAAAGTGCATCTCTGAGACTTTTGGTGACTCTGAGACTTTTGGTGCATAGGGACATGAGATTGTGAAGTGCTATTTTCGCTCGTAGGATAATCAGTTGCTACACTCCTGAATAAGAACAGTCTTGACAAGGTCAAAGGAGTCTTTTCAAACTGATAAATTGATATCAGTAGTGGGTGGAGGAGGGAAGGAAGACTAGTGGCCAACACATTATAACATAATGTCATATATGAGCCAATAACATTTGCGTATGTAACCTGTGCCACAGGCGTTTCGCGGCTGGGCATTTGTAGGTTGGATATTTAAACGATCCCGCGTAATTAATGCATTCACTATGAACATTATTCTAGCCCCATCTCATCAAACGATATCTGTTTTGCGTATACCTAGTTCAATTGTTGAGCTGCTTTGTTTGGCTCTGCATGCATGCGTGCTTTCCTGGTAATGAATCCAGCGTCTGTGGGATCGTTGCTGCGAAAAGAAACCTTCGAGTTCCAAATGATTTCATTTCTAAGAGATAACAACTGAAAACTGGTCTGCCCATTATTAAAAAGATATTTCTTTTGCACGAGTCACTTTTTATGCTCCTTCCTAGCAGAATGTGTTTATAAAATTATACTTAAATTAAAGTTATACTTATATATTATACTTTGAATTGAGTTTAATAACACATAGAAGTATCACGTGATGTAATTGCGTCGCAGTATATATCAGAGTGTAGGTCTCAATCAGGGCTATCGAAGGATATATTTACAGGTCATCAAACAAAAAAGTTTCCCTAAATAATGTCAATGTACAGGATACCCAGGCCTTAACTGCCCTGAGGAGAAAAACGAGACTGAATACCAAAAATGAGCACGACTATTTTTGTTCTCTAAGGCCACTCCAAACTGGACTTTAGTTTCCCGGTCCTTGAAAATATGATGCGGGCGGGTGGTGTATTAATAAATATGATTAATCTCGACCTAGACCTTACATCATAGGATCGGAAAGAAGTTATGAGCGCTCCGAAATGTTGAGTTCTAATCAGAACGCAGTAATTAATTGTTTAATGCCACAGCTTTTTTAATCGTTCCCTAAATTAGTACAAAAGGATTATAACAATCTTTGATATAGGGTAAAACCAGAGATAATATATAGAGGGATTGGAAACGGAGTTAATCAACACCAATTAACGCGGACAAATGCTCTCAATGAGCTTCTGGTGCAGCCGCCTGTTTCTACATGTACACATGCACCCTATGTCCAGAGAGAGAGATAATATATAGAGGGATTGGAAACGAGCCCAATCAACACTAATTATATTATCTCGGGGAACAGATACGAGCATCCATGGTACCGTGTTCCTTTCTTCGTTCTTTCGATGGTACCGTGTTCCTTTCTTCGTTCTTTTGATGGCGCGCCAATCGAAATTTCCTCCTTCCCATATCTCTTTAAAAATATCTATAGACATACTCATATGCAGACATCACATAAAAGTACATGTACGCCACACAGGCAACACTTTCCTACATATTGGAGCATCTGCCGACAATCTCTATTTGAAAAAAAGGCTAGGCTGTCCCACAAACACGAGGTATCCACGTATCGATACATCCAATTCTAGAAGCGCATTCGCGACAAAACCCTACTCACGCCACAATAGATTCAGTTAGTAACCTTTCTAGCTATTTTACGAATCGTACACACCAATAGTTGAAAGGCGGCGATCCCACAAAAAACGGGCTCCAATAATAGCACTTAAAAGCATCATAAGTGATGTAAAAATACCATAACTGCCGGGTTTTCCGCTCAAAAACTGTACCCCGCTATCAATCTCACTTTATTTAATCTAAACCTGCCTGATTATGGTCACTATCCTCAGGTACCAAACAGAAATGCTCCTTTTCCTTCTCCTTCGTCCGCCCCTTCTAACACATTAAAGGTGCGATTTAGCGCCAGATAGCATCGCCCGCGGAGCTCTCATATAAATGTATGGCGCACGTGATTCGTATATACCATCTCTGGTAAAACACAAAGAATAGTTTAGTTTTCTTTCCTTTTGTTCTCAATTAGCATTTGGCTGACAATAGCGGACATGCAGAATACCAATGATAAAGTTGAAATAATACAAATTTTAAGCGGTCGGCTATATATTTAGCATGCGGACGGGGGTGGGAAACTAAAGTCCAGTTTGGAGTGGCCTAAACACTCGTTTTCGTTTTTATTGTTCGATAGCGACAAAGAGGAAGTGACCCGATTTACGGTTGTCCCTCTAGATACGATTCGCGTTTTTTTTTTTAATGACTTCATTGATGTATCACATCCAAATTAAAGTATTTATGTTATTATTTCATGTACGCATCGCTGTTTTACAGCATATTCCAGTTGCTCAGGTCGTTGCCAAGAACATGGGACTTATAGGCTCATTTCTGAGTATAGGGCCAAATTTCAAAGTGTGGTCGGCGCCAGCCAACGGTATGAATATATTTATTAATTGTTCAATAGTTCCAATTTGGTTGCGTGCCATATGCTGTTAGTTCCAATATGTAATTTATGGGTGTGTTGCGCGGTCATTTTTGTTGGTTTCAACGGTTCTGTGTAGAGGCCATATTAACTATTTGTAAGTGCGTTAGTTCTCTGTGTAACATTGGTGACTTACTTAATTCGCTCAATACATGTACTCGCAGTGGAAAAACCATTTTCTTTACAAATTACAACTAGGTAGATGGCTGGATGCCGTAAGCGATGAAGACACTCATTCGATTTGGCATCACTCTAACCGTCAACATGACCTTGATATTTCTCATCAAGTATAAAGGTGGGTTTTTTTTCTTTCCATTTTTGAGCGCTGGTAAGACCGAAATGTTTGACTTTTAAACGAGTTAGCTCACAGGAGGGGGGAAGCATGGAGTCATTTAGGGTGAATTCAGTAGTGTTCACCAGCGATGTCGCTCTTACATATTTAGCAAAAAGGACGGGTAATGTTTATAATAGAAACATACTTGATCGTCCCAAGCTAACCTCACCATTATACTACACTATTGACGTGCTCCACATAAAACAAAAAAAAAAAAACAGTTTTATCTAATTCAGTCGTTTCGGTTGGTATTTCGCCACGTCCATTTGCCACCCCCCCCCCCCCCCCCCCCTGTATTCCGTTGTATGAAGTGTAAAAATGGCGGATTTTTACAACAACCTTGTACACTGCAGCCCATTAATGCCCTATGATTGTGGCATTTGGATAGGCAACATGGTCTGGTCACTTTCCTAAAGCTCCCACTAGGGTCTTAGTGAAGTAATCCCCGGTCAAGACTAATTAATACGTACTTTTAATACATATACTTATTGTCATGGGCAATGATTCTAGTATATCCATGGCAGTACGCTGATTTGCTCACGCTTCTACTGACCTGGCCAACGACATGATGTGGAAAACTGGTGCAAGGCCTGTGAAAAGCGTGCTTCTCATAAATCACCTCCCAGGACAAGGACTCAGGTGCACAGATTAGGCAGGCTATCTGTTACCTTTCCAATGTTCTCCTTAGATTGGCCAAAGTGAGCATGACTTCCGGCAGGTGCATTGTGCAACTCCCTCAAAACATTCTTAATGGAAAATTTTGATATCACCAGCTGGAGGAACTAGTTTTAACTCTTTCCTGGGACATCTCCCAACTGCCTCCATAGAACTCCTTCTGTCAGCAACAGATGACACTTTTGTAACCATAAAGTCTGCAACCACCCCTCGGGAGGGCAGAGGGAAATGCATTATCTTTCACCCACAGTATAACCTGCCGCATATCTGGATCCCCTTTTCGTAACTGCCTTGGGTCATACGTAGTTGCAACGGCACGGCAGTGTCACTCACAAAATTACAGTGCCCAACACCCTAACTTTTGTGCATCATTACCAGGGGGAGGGGCTGGTGGCAACAAACCGCATTGTTTACATGGAAGCCTTGAAAGGGCATCAGCATTACGGTGCCTCGTTCCAGGATGATGAAATCATTTTTTGCAAGGGAATCCAGCCATCATGCAGCCTGCTCCTATTCTCTTTGAAGTTCCGTAACCACTACAAGGGGTTGTGAACTAAACGGGCAATAAAATGATGGCCCCAAATATAGGATCGAAAGTTGTGAATGTTCCCATAGCACTCCCAGCTTTTCTCGCCTGGTTGCAAAATACTGCTGCCCCGCCTTGGTGAGCATGCGACTAACATACACAATTACTCGGTCTTCTTCTTGCGACAGCACCGCCCCTAGCCCTTCTTGACTACCATCTGTGTCAAGTATGAATGTTCTGTCGAACTGCAATAATGATAACTTATCTTTCAAAAACTGAAAATGCTTTCACTGCTGAGACCATTATTTTAATCATTCAAAAGTTATATTGATTGCATTTCCTTAAATATGGGATTGTTGGGACCTAATGCATGTTTTTTCAAGTTTTACAGTCGAAAAGAACATTTCTGTTTGGGCAATTATCATAATATAGGCACTTGCATGAATGCAGAAATTCTTTTTAACTCACAATAATAGATTTGGAATTAACAAAGGAATCAAAAAATGTGATGCTGCCTAATGAAGTAATGGAGGAGACACATGGGATGCTGTTAATGGAAGAAACACCAAACATTCTGTATCCACGTACACTTGAAGGTGAGAAATGTAAAATGTAGGATGGGTATGTTGGAGTGTAAAATGTGAATGTGAAATACGGAATACTCTTCTGGGGTCTTCAAATGTTATAATGTTGTATTTATGCATGTTTTGTAAAAGTGCTGACATCTTTCTACTGCACAGGAGTTGTCCACCAACAATCAGAAGCAACAGTGTTCTTTATCACTATCACATTTAAACGTGATACTCAAAAGGCCAATCTTGTAGTTCTGTGTCAAACTTTAATGCATGTTCAGTCACTGGTCTGGATCCTTGTGGAGAACTCTATGCACCGGACACCAATGGTTGAGGCCTTGCTTAAGAGGTGTGGTGTGCCCTATGTCCACCTAACAGTACGATCTCCGGACTACAGATATGCTCAGACCTCTGCAAGGATATCTGTCCTCCAACATCGTAATGCAGGACTGAGGTGGGTGCGAAAACATTGCGGATGCAATACCTGTCGCTGTGATGGTGTGGTGTATTTTGGAGACGATGAAGACAGATATGATTTGAGGTTCTTTGATGAGGTGAGATTTTTCCTGGGATTTTTGGCCGAATTAACTTGCAATACAATGTGAATTCTCTTAACGACGTAAAGAGAATGCGATCTTACGGATATGTATTCACCATAACATTGTATACATCAATATAGGTTTTGTGTCATTTTTTTGGTGCTCATTTTCTTCACTATATGGCCTTGCAATCCTATCTATATGTTAGCTTTATCAGAGCGAATGGTTTTATTTACTTGTGTTATTCATGAACGCAGCTGCTGTAGACATCTCGTATGATAGTTTCACTTCCAGACTTGTGTCACAGCAGCGGATGTCACTGCTACATGCCTAAATTGGGTCTGGACACTGTGCTACACTTTTTCTGTGTCATTGGAATGCAATTAAAGACAATAAATGTCAATGTGCCCATCACGTTGCAAATATGTCATTAAAAGCTATTTGCAGGATGAGTACAGGTGACCTATGCTTGCCGCACGATCAAGGAGAGTGAAGCCTTGGCAAAAGCGACAGCTGCAGCCGAGTCTTTTCACATTTAGGGTCCTTTTTACTTTGCATGGTTGGGATAACGCATACACACAGGCTTCTATTTTTTAGCCCTTTCTCTGATAAGTTTATGTATAGAAAGGACTGATAATTTTGTTTATTTCGTATACATGTACAATTCCTTCAATTAATATCAATTTAGACACAATAATAAAATGTGTCGATAGCTTATTACTTTTTATTACATGTTTTCCTCCATAACCAGGCGCGCTTACCCACCCTTTTCTCTATTTTGTATAGATACGAAAAACCAGAACCATATCTGTCTTCATGGTGGGGTTAACAGGCGGGCTTCGTATGGAAGGTCCTTACTGTAAAAATGGAGGCGTTACTAAGTGGCATCATGTTTGGGAACATTCAAGGTGAGGAAACTTGGTTGTGCCATACACTGGAGATTGAATTATATTTATTAGCTAAATAGAGCATTTTAGTAAATGGCAGTGACAACTACTTTG
Source organism: Eunapius fragilis (assembly GCA_963681505.1). Lineage (NCBI taxonomy): Eukaryota > Metazoa > Porifera > Demospongiae > Spongillida > Spongillidae > Eunapius > Eunapius fragilis. The sequence continues at coordinate 2,886,641 of OY811993.1, forward strand.
ATCATCATGTATGCATTTGCTAACCAGTCCGGTGGTTAGAGATTCCACTGCCTTCCCTTGGTAGTGTGATTGTGATAGAGCGTAGCCCTACCCCCTAGGTTCGCTGTTTCAGAACTCTTATTCTTACCAAAGTCGCTCGCTCGTACATTTATACACAACTGTCAATGCAAGTTTCATAACACCGGACTGAATATAGGTCACTATATCTATTCAGCTATGCATGAAAGTAAGTTCAGTTCGTCACCATGTCACATTACTCCTGAATATAAGTCATTATACGTGAAAGTTCAGTTCGTCGCAGTGATGTGCAGTGTGCTGGTAACATGTCAGCCTGCTGAGCCTACAGTTCAATGCACTGCTTGATTATGCCCCTTCTGTAGTGTATGGCCTAACCCGCGACCTCAACGCGCAGCGTCTAGCCAAGGGTCGGTTTGGACTGCCAATCACGTACATCCACTATAGCACAGCAGAGAGAACAGTGGATACAATACACTACCTTAAATACTATAATAAAATAACAGATTCAGTCTCTCTTGGACATGCGCAGGTGGAATAGTCCAAAGGTCACAAACACTACACCTTCAAATAGTTCTGCACTGGGTTTCATGTCGGAGATGTCACATACATTTAGCCATTGTGGATATTAGATCAAATAATTTCTAAACCACCATTTTCAAAAACGTTTTTGGTTGGAGTGGGAAATACCCACTATCCCCCCACCTTCTCTAAAGCCTACATTAAACATACATTCAGTAGTATAGTATTTCAGACCAAAAGGTATTTAATGGAGATGTTCAAATTATGGAAGAAGCATCATCATTGACACATGCAATTGAAAAATGAAAATCTCAGGCCATTGAGATTGTAAGACCAATTTTCAGTGCATAAGAAAGATATAGAGGACCTATTTGAAAACTTGGCAAAAATTTTTTTCTTTAGGATAATAAAATCAAACAGCTGCATATACATGCATGAAGGGAATTAATTACATTTGGACTAATACCTTGATGACTTATACAATGCTACAATGTGCAAATATGTTTAAAAACAAACAATAACCGCTTGTACTACATTTGTGTAGAAAAATTCCCATTGACATGCAAGGATTTGCCATCAATGTGAGGCTGACCTTGGAGCACAAGAATATATGGATGGAAGGTGGTGATATTATGTACTATGACATGGGCTACCCAGAGGCCAGCAGGTTCATCTCACAGTTTCCATCATCCACTACACTGGAGTGCAGAACATACAACAATGAGGTAATCATATTGCATGTACTGAAATATCTAAGATTAAAACAAAAACTATAGTCTAGATCAACCGTCGATTCCTTGACTTTTTTTCTATAGCGAATGTGGTGTGTCAGGGCAAGTGTGTAATGTACATTGAGAGCAGGGCTGGTGAGAGAGGGTTACCTACCTGGGCATCAAGGTATTACTGGGACCTCGCGGTCCAAAAGTGTATTATATTATGGCAAAACGGTAGTCCCAAATGCTCTGGTGCTGCCATATATTTTATTGCCCATACGTATATGTCCTTGAAAAACATATGTGCCCTCCTCCGTATGGCCTCCAACAATGACTAATGTCAAAAATTGCATGAGCATGGAATACTGTGCTAGGATTACCTAACGACTCCAGCCGTACCCTCAGATACAATTTAAGGATGACAGCTGGAGAGTTAAGCAAATGAAATGGGGTGCATCCAGCATGGAAGGTTGCCATGGACTTAAATCAGTTAGCCAATTGAGCCCTTGGACATGGCCTTCATTTAGTAACCTTTTAAAGTTAAGCTATAAACAGAAAGAAGCCCCAGGTATGGCCTACAAGTGGGTTATTACGAATGAATGATCAGAGTGGTTTGTAAAATAGCTATTAATAATAGATTTGTCTTGCAAATAGACCATTTCATATCACACTTGAGCAAATTGTTGAAGTTATTTGTGTGCAAGATAATATTTCTGCGAAGATTGTATTCAAGGAATGATTGTATACATTCAGGTTCTGGTCTGGAGATCAAGGACCATGCAGCCTGAGACTTGGCGTGAAAAATACGAGAAATCAAACAGGAGTATAGAATTTTGACATCATAAATATTTCAGCTAGGATGCAGGCCATTCCTATCAATGCAGAGTCTAAACCTGGTTATAACAGGAAAGTGCGCAATTGAAAATTTTTTATGTCATGCCAAACAAAAAGCAATTTGACTGGTAAATTCAAAAGACATATTGTAATGCATGTTGAGTTCAGTGGCATGATTTCAATCAGTATATTGAGGTGGCCACACACTAGACAGCATTTTGCGCACATCATGTTGCCAGTGTATATGGCTGTGTTGCAGGTTGCAGTTCCCACCAAGACCTACAGCACTAACACGTTGCACGTTTGCAATTCTCTGTGTGTGTGTGTGTGTGTGTGTGTGTGTGTGTGTGTGTGTGTGTGTGTGTGTGTGTGTGTGTGTGTGTGTGTGTGTGTGTGTGTGTGTGTGTGTGTGTGTGTGTGTGTGTGTGTGTGTGTGTGTGTGTGTGACATGTATCTATTCTGGCCTCTGGCTCCTTATAAGTTCGCCACTTGGTCTCTTGTCATGGTGAAGGTGCCCTTATGGAGGGGGGCCAGATGATTTAGCAAAGGCCAAGAGAGAAGAGAAAGGTGGCATTGGATGAAAAGTGGGAGTGTGTATGCACTGCAGGATAGTGAGCTCTTTATGGAATGAATAAAACTGACAATGACCTCTAGCCACTAACCATTAGTTGTAGCAGAGAATTTTAAATGGTGGCACGTCCTTGCAGAATCCTCACATGGCCTGCAACACTTCAAGCATCTTCATCTTAATTGTTGTCCTCCGAGGGCCATCTTTGGGCCGCTGCCACAGTGCAGGGCGGATCCAGGATTTCAGAAAAGGGGGTGTTGTTCATTAATATTCATGAAAGTGGGGGAGGGGGGTCTGGGGCGGAGCCCCAGCCGCCAACGCTTTTTTACTATATCATGCGCACAACACTACATAATGTCATGATACTGCCTTGCCGTTTGTTTGCTCGCAGAGCTACAGTTGTATTACGAAATTCAGCCATCTTTACTTCGCAATAATTCTTAATTGTTACTAATGATAATTATTCATTTGAATGGGGGGGGGGGGGGGGGGGGGGGGTTGCAACCCCCCCAACCCCCCCCCCCCCCCCCCCCCCCCGGATCCGCCACTGCAGTGGACAGTTTCAGCCATTCCCATTATCACCTGGCCAATCTGTTCAATGCTACCAGGAAGGCCAATAATACGATTGATCTTGCGATCTCATCAGTGTAGTGGTATTAGGCACATCTCCTGTTATTTATGTGATCGTACACATGCAGTCAGGCAGTGAGTGCTGGGGACCAGTCAGGCAGTGAGTGCTGGGGACCAGTAAGGCAGGGGTCCTGGGGACCAGTCAGGCAATGAGTGCTGGGGACCAGTAAGGCAGGGGTCCTGGGGACCAGTCAGGCAGTGAGTGCTGGGGACCAGTCAGGCAGTGAGTGCTGGGGACCAGTAAGGCAGGGGTCCTGGGGACCAGTCAGGCAGTGAGTGCTGGGGACCAGTAAGGCAGGGGTCCTGGGGACCAGTCAGGCAATGAGTGCTGGGGACCAGTAAGGCAGGGGTCCTGGGGACCAGTCAGGCAGTGAGTGCTGGGGACCAGTCAGGCAGTGAGTGCTGGGGACCAGTAAGGCAGGGGTCCTGGGGACCAGTCAGGCAGTGAGTGCTGGGGACCAGTAAGGCAGGGATCCTGGGGACCAGTCAGGCAGTGCGTTCTAGGGACCAGTATGGCAGGGTCCTGGGGACCAGTCAGGCAGTGAGTACTGGGGACCAATAAGGCAGGGGTCCTGGGGACCAGTCAGGCAGTGAGTACTGGGGACCAATAAGGCAGGGGTCCTGGGGACCAGTCAGGCAGTCAGTTCTGGGGACCAGTAAGGTAGGGGTCCTGGGGACCAGTAAGGTAGGGGTCCTGGGGACCAGTCAGGCAGTGAGTACTGGGGACCAATAAGGCAGGGGTCCTGGGGACCAGTCAGGCAGTCAGTTCTGGGGACCAGTAAGGTAGGGGTCCTGGGGACCAGTAAGGTAGGGGTCCTGGGGACCAGTCAGGCAGTGAGTACTGTGAGGACCAGTCAGGCCGTGAATACTGGGGGACCAGTCAGGCAGTGAATGCTGTGGGGACCAGTATAGTGTGTCCCCCTGAGTTAGGTATGAATGGAGAGGTGGGAGATGGTGGGAAGGGTGGTAGTGACAAAGACCATACACACCCCCTATATTATGTTTGGTTCTTCAGCGTGCCAAGTTTAGGAACCTCTTAATTCGTCCATACCCACGCCCTCCTCCATATCCACACCTTTACAGGGCCATAGCAACTATGACGGCCTATATGGCCAAAGCCTTACAAGTGTTTGGCCAGAGCATAAGTTATGAAACAAATTTGAAAAATTCACTGTGATGTGTGGTACCTGGTACCACCTCAAGGACATGTACAACCATGGTTGTACATGCTACTAGCTTTGATCGCTGACCTCAGAGATATTCGTGTCAGCCGAAATACATTCTGAAATCATGGGATGGGTTTGTGCCAGAATGGCTTTTGCCGTCACGTGCAGCAGACCTTTGGATTCATGGGTCGAGAGTGAAATAGAGAAAAGGACACGGATGACGATGATGCATGGTGCAGGGCTCACTCATTACCCTCACTGATCAATATAAATACCATGTGGCGTGTTGTAAGCCATACAGATGTTTTCATGCACTGATTAAAAATATTATTTAAAATCCCATCCCTTGAGAAATAGATATTTGACATATCAAATTCTTTTTACTGTGAAACGCTTAATATTTACTGGGGGTACATTTTTCTACCGCGGGGTGTACAGAAAATAAATTTATTCACATTCTGCCAAATGTAAAAGGGATGTTAAACTGGCAGAACATGAATAAATTTATTTTCTGTAAACCGTTGTAGACAAATGTACTGTGGGAGGATGCCCGGTAGTAATTGGCAATGCATATTTAATGAGCTCGGGCCTGAGACTGGTCGGCTTGACTGATTCTGCCGCCACTGTCCACATGGTGTCAGCTGGATAGTAAGCTACTGGATGGTGCTTGTTGGAGCTATAGAAGCAGGTCTCCACAGTAACAAGCTTGATGTGCCTACTGTTAGGGTGATCGAATAAAGGAATTTATTACATGTGTGCCCATGTTAAACATCATCTCTTCTAATCAAATGTATCATAGAATTTACTATTCAATTGAAATGATGAAGAAATGCCTAGAAAATGTCATATTTCACTGAAGAAAAGTAGGCTCACATTTGTACGATGCACACATGCAGTAAAAAAAATCTACAATTCTCTCCATTTCATAAACAGTTTGTTCGTGAAAGGGCAGTGAATAATATAATAAAGAAGGAAAGATTGGAGGACAAAGAAGGTTGAAAAAAATAAGGAAGTTAGTCACAGTGAATGCAAAAGGTCTAAATCTTTGATGAAGATGCATCCTTGGATCATGTAAAGAGAAGGCTAGAGATATTATTGAAGACAAGGGCAGCACGTGAAGCTCTGAATCCAGAAGGCAGAGCCCCTACCTCAAGCAGAGAGTGCGACCTACCTGTTTCTAAGTCCCTCTCTTGGTGATGGCTGAACTTCTGTTGTAGTGCATGACTTCTTGATGGCACACTACCAATGTACAAACCTGTAACGAGCTGGATGTCTAAGTTTTGGTCTTTTTACTTAGGGCAGTACATCCTGCGTACAGGTTTTTAGATTTTGGTTGTCATCAACTAGAAATCCATTCATGTACTCAAGTGCTGGATTTAGTAATCATCTGCCAATGGTTTTTCATTGATTGTAAGGGGATTTATAAAGGATCCTTTAAAACAATGCCTTCATTGATTTTATAAATGATTCATGCTTGATTCAGCTAATGATTTTTTCAATTCTTGATTCAATAGTTGATTTTGTATATGGAAAATACTATTTGATTTGATGCATTTTTTTTTGCTGTGTGCCAGTTTAACATCTCTTTTACATTTGATGCTGCATGCTCGTGTTGTACAGGTCCTTTGAAGCTTGGCCTCAATTGCCAAGCGATCTAAGGCCACTCCAAACTGGATTTTAGTTTCTTGTCCCTGCCCCCATGCTAAAGATGTCAACTTTAATACATCATTGGTATTCTGCATGTCCGCTATTGTCAGCCAATTGCTAATTGAGAAACACAAAAGAAAGAAAACTAAACGATTCTTTGTGTTGTACCCTATATCAAAAGTTGTTATAATCCTTTAGGGTACAATTAAAATGTTGTGGCACTGAACAATTTAATTACTGGCATGCATGCGTTTTGATTAGAACTCAACATTTCGGAGCGCTCATAAAGACTTTGACTTCTTTCCGATCCTATGATGTAAGGTCTAAGTCTGGACATCATTTGAAACAAAAAATTTGAAATTGAAACAATATTGTTGAAATGTAGAACAGGCAGGACAAATACAATAACATTGAAAAAAAATTACACAATGTAGCTGCTAGCTGAGGTCATTTAATGGTTCAGGACTGCCAACCTGCAATAATAAATAATACTGATGGCAATTCTCCTGCCATCATGTCATGTTAACAAATGAATCAATGCAACTGTTTGATATGCCATTTATTAGTTGAAATTATATCAGCTTGTCGACCTTAATTATGATGATTATCCCCGGCTTCACTCTACCCCAGGACATACATGCAAACTTCAAAACAAATACATGCATAAACCCCACCGTTTATGAGGTTATTAAATCTTCAGCCACAGTGTGATCAATATTTGGAACTCACTTCCGCAGCATGCTATTGCAAGTTGTTATAGTGTAATATTGACTTATCTAACTTCTGTAAACACTTGCCATTTAGTCTTTTTAGTTTTCCATACATATCCTCATACTTATTGCATGTGTATGTATCATAAAACATTCATACTGTTGTTGCAATTCCCCTACATTGCTTAATGCACACTTGTAATCCATTGCACACGGGCACTTCTCATCTCACACACATTACCTTGCCAGATATTACCGTGCCAGAATTATTTTGATTGCCGAGAAGTTGCCTTGCTATGGTGTCCTCTTCAATAAGTCTATCCATGGCTTCCCGTTGGCGTATCTCATCTTCCTGAAGTTCCTTAGCTATTAATTCATCACACTGCAAATAAGCACTAAGGTGACGTATGCAAAATATTATGGGAAAATATATGAAGTTACTTAAGTGTAATTGTAGAGTAGGGAGCAAGCACAAGCCACATGCATTTAGTGCTACGTTAGCTCATTAATGAACACTTGCTTTATATAAGCTAATGGAGTAGATTGACCTCATCCTAAAATCTACTCCATATGTATGTTACATATAGATATCTACTCCACATGTATGTTACATGTATATATCTACTCCACATGTATGTTACATGTATATATCTACTCCACATGTATGTTACATGTATATATCTACTCCACATGTATGTTACATGTATATATCTACTCCACATGTATGTTACATGTATATATCTACTCCACATGTATGTTACATGTATATATCTACTCCACATGTATGTTACATGTATATATCTACTCCACATGTATGTTACATGTATACTCCACATGTATGTTACATGTATATATCTACTCCATATGTACTGTATGTTACATGTAGATATTTTAGTTTTCCTGTTATTTACTTCCTCATGACAAGTGTATAGTTATCAGAAGTGGTCATGTGCATTCCATTCTCTGTCCAGTAAAAGCACATGTACAATGTATGTCTAGGATTATGTCACACGTATACTGGCTCAATCCAATAGGACTAGCCACGCACTTTTATTGAGTGCATGGAGACATGACCATTTGATCTTATGACAAGAAGTTCTTCTGATCCATGTAAGTGCAGTGGGTTATGGCACGTCCATGATATAAATATGGTAGGGGCAGACTTTACCCCATTTGCACTTAGCTGATCGTGCATTTGGTAGGGAAGCCAATTTCTTAACATCCAGAATGAATTTCTATCAAAAGGGAAAATGTTCCATGGAGAAATCACATGATGGATGAGAACAAGAGTGGTGGCACTTGATGCTAAATAGCAAGGCTTTTTTTTTTTTGCCTCAGAGGGTCTTGAACAAAATGGAGAGCGCAAATGAAATGTCTGGCTTTAAAGGTCCCTTCGATTGACGCGGTCGAATCTCACACAATGCATTCACATATTAAAAATCACGGGCTGATCCTATTATATGAAGTCAACAAAGTTTTTAAATAAGGTTGATTCTAAAAATAAGGTTTTATTTCTTCTAGTTACTACGCAACTCATAGTAACATGCCCGTGCAATACAAACACTACATGTTGTAACATTGATTTATTGTCACAAGGAACCACTTGTGCTCCAAGAGAACTGTATGATGTATTTGATGCACGGGATTCCTGTACGTGTATACAATATATATCTAGCCTTGTGTGGTTGCTAAGTATGCATTGCTATGTATATGTGTGTGGGTAAGCGGTCATTACTGTTCGTTGCTATTTATACATCAAACCCATAAGCGTGGCACGAGACCGAGTCTATATAGTTTACAGACGTACGAACGTACGTTCGTATAATTTATAGTATTTGATATCACATGGTAACAGTGACAGTGACAATTCATACCTTCCAAGTACGATTCTGTGTGGATACACCAGCTTCTAATTTT
>OY811993.1:2900362-2970186 GCA_963681505.1 Eunapius fragilis
TGACCTCACGTGTGGACCTAATGGAGACCCTCTTATGGTACTGTGTGACCTCACATGTGGACCTAATGGAGACCCTCTGTTATGGTACTGTGTGACCTCACGTGTGTACCTAATGGAGACCCTCTGCTATGGTACTGTGTGACCTCCCGTGTAGACCTAATGGAGACCCTCTTATGGTACTGTGTGACCTCACGTGTGGACCTAATGGAGACCCTCTGTTATGGTACTGTGTGACCTCACGTGTGGACCTAATGGAGACCCTCTGTTACGGTACTGTGTGACCTCACGTGTGGACCTAATGGAGACCCTCTGTTACGGTACTGTGTGACCTCACGTGTGGACCTAATGGAGACCCTCTTATGGTACTGTGTGACCTCACGTGTGGACCTAATGGAGCCCTCTGTTATGGTACTGTGTGACCTCATGTGTGGACCAAATGGAGACCCTCTGTTACAGTACTGTGTGACCTCACGTGTGGACCTAATGGAGACCCTCTTATGGTACTGTGTGACCTCACGTGTGGACCTAATGGAGACCCTCTTATGGTACTGTGTGACCTCACGTGTGGACCTAATGGAGACCCTCTGTTATGGTACTGTGTGACCTCACGTGTGGACCTAATGGAGACCCTCTTATGGTACTGTGTGACCTCACGTGTGGACCTAATGGAGACCCTTTGTTATGGTACTGTGTGACCTCACGTGTGGACCTAATGGAGACCCTCTGTTATGGTACTGTGTGACCTCACGTGTGTACCTAATGGAGACCCTCTGCTATGGTACTGTGTGACCTCCCGTGTGGACCTAATGGAGACCCTCTGTTATGGTACTGTGTGACCTCCCGTGTGGACCTAATGGAGACCCTCTTATGGTACTGTGTGACCTCACGTGTGGACCTAATGGAGACCCTCTGTTATGGTATTGTGTGACCTCATGTGTGGACCTAATGGAGACCCTCTTATGGTACTGTGTGACCTCACGTGTGGACCTAATGGAGACCCTCTGTTATGGTACTGTGTGATCTCACGTGTGGACCTAATGGAGACCCTCTTATGGTACTGTGTGACCTCACGTGTGGACCTAATGGAGACCCTCTTATGGTACTGTGTGACCTCACGTGTGGACCTAATGGAGACCCTCTTATGGTACTGTGTGACCTCACGTGTGGACCTAATGGAGACCCTCTGTTATGGTACTGTGTGACCTCACGTGTGGACCTAATGGAGACCCTCTGTTATGGTACTGTGTGACCTCACGTGTGTACCTAATGGAGACCCTCTGCTATGGTACTGTGTGACCTCCCGTGTGGACCTAATGGAGACCCTCTGTTATGGTACTGTGTGACCTCCCGTGTGGACCTAATGGAGACCCTCTTATGGTACTGTGTGACCTCACGTGTGGACCTAATGGAGACCCTCTGTTATGGTATTGTGTGACCTCATGTGTGGACCTAATGGAGACCCTCTTATGGTACTGTGTGACCTCACGTGTGGACCTAATGGAGACCCTCTGTTATGGTACTGTGTGACCTCACGTGTGGACCTAATGGAGACCCTCTTATGGTACTGTGTGACCTCACGTGTGGACCTAATGGAGACCCTTTGTTATGGTACTGTGTGACCTCACGTGTGGACCTAATGGAGACCCTTTGTTATGGTACTGTGTGACCTCACGTGTGGACCTAATGGAGACCCTCTTATGGTACTGTGTGACCTCACATGTGGACCTAATGGAGACCCTCTGTTATGGTACTGTGTGACCTCACGTGTGTACCTAATGGAGACCCTCTGCTATGGTACTGTGTGACCTCCCGTGTAGACCTAATGGAGACCCTCTTATGGTACTGTGTGACCTCACGTGTGGACCTAATGGAGACCCTCTGTTATGGTACTGTGTGACCTCACGTGTGGACCTAATGGAGACCCTCTGTTACGGTACTGTGTGACCTCACGTGTGGACCTAATGGAGACCCTCTGTTACGGTACTGTGTGACCTCACGTGTGGACCTAATGGAGACCCTCTTATGGTACTGTGTGACCTCACGTGTGGACCTAATGGAGCCCTCTGTTATGGTACTGTGTGACCTCATGTGTGGACCAAATGGAGACCCTCTGTTACAGTACTGTGTGACCTCACGTGTGGACCTAATGGAGACCCTCTGTTATGGTACTGTGTGACCTCACGTGTGGACCTAATGGAGACCCTCTGTTACGGTACTGTGTGACCTCACGTGTGGACCTAATGGAGACCCTCTGTTACGGTACTGTGTGACCTCACGTGTGGACCTAATGGAGACCCTCTTATGGTACTGTGTGACCTCACGTGTGGACCTAATGGAGCCCTCTGTTATGGTACTGTGTGACCTCATGTGTGGACCAAATGGAGACCCTCTGTTACAGTACTGTGTGACCTCACGTGTGGACCTAATGGAGACCCTCTTATGGTACTGTGTGACCTCACGTGTGGACCTAATGGAGACCCTCTTATGGTACTGTGTGACCTCACGTGTGGACCTAATGGAGACCCTCTGTTATGGTACTGTGTGACCTCACGTGTGGACCTAATGGAGACCCTCTTATGGCACTGTGTGACCTCACGTGTGGACCTAATGGAGACCCTTTGTTATGGTACTGTGTGACCTCACGTGTGGACCTAATGGAGACCCTCTGCTATGGTACTGTGTGACCTCCCGTGTGGACCTAATGGAGACCCTCTGTTATGGTACTGTGTGACCTCCCGTGTGGACCTAATGGAGACCCTCTTATGGTACTGTGTGACCTCACGTGTGGACCTAATGGAGACCCTCTGTTACGGTACTGTGTGACCTCACGTGTGTACCTAATGGAGACCCTCTGCTATGGTACTGTGTGACCTCCCGTGTGGACCTAATGGAGACCCTCTGTTATGGTACTGTGTGACCTCACGTGTGGACCTAATGGAGACCCTCTTATGGTACTGTGTGGCCTCCCGTGTGGACCTAATGGAGACTCTCTGTTATGGTACTGTGTGACCTCACGTGTGGACCTAATGGAGACCCTCTGTTATGGTACTGTGTGACCTCATGTGTGGACCTAATGGAGACCCTCTTATGGTACTGTGTGACCTCCCGTGTGGACCTAATGGAGACCCTCTTATGGTACTGTGTGACCTCACGTGTGGACCTAATGGAGACCCTCTTATGGTACTGTGTGACCTCACGTGTGGACCTAATGGAGACCCCCTGTTATGGTACTGTGTGACCTCACGTGTGGACCTAATGGAGACCCTCTGTTATGGTACTGTGTGACCTCATGTGTGGACCTAATGGAGACCCTCTGTTATGGTACTGTGTGACCTCACGTGTGGACCTAATGGAGACCCTCTTATGGTACTGTGTGACCTCACGTGTGGACCTAATGGAGACCCTCTGTTATGGTACTGTGTGACCTCACGTGTGGACCTAATGGAGACCCTCTGTTATGGTACTGTGTGACCTCCCGTGTGGACCTAATGGAGACCCTCTGCTATGGTACTGTGTGACCTCACGTGTGGACCTAATGGAGACCCTCTGTTATGGTACTGTGTGACCTCACGTGTGGACCTAATGGAGACCCTCTTATGGTACTGTGTGACCTCACGTGTGGACCTAATGGAGACCCTCTGTTACGGTACTGTGTGACCTCACGTGTGGACCTAATGGAGACCCTCTTATGGTACTGTGTGACCTCACGAGTGGACCTAATGGAGACCCTCTGTTACGGTACTGTGTGACCTCATGTGTGGACCTAATGGAGACCCTCTGTTACGGTACTGTGTGACCTCACGTGTGGACCTAATGGAGACCCTCTGTTACGGTACTGTGTGACCTCATGTGTGGACCTAATGGAGACCCACTGTTATGGTACTGTGTGACCTCACATGTGGACCTAATGGAGACCCTCTTATGGTACTGTGTGACCTCACATGTGGACCTAATGGAGACCCTCTGTTATGGTACTGTGTGACCTCACGTGTGGACCTAATGGAGACCCTCTGTTACGGTACTGTGTGACCTCACGTGTGGACCTAATGAAGACCCTCTGTTACGGTACTGTGTGACCTCATGTGTGGACCTAATGGAGACCCTCTGTTATGGTACTGTGTGACCTCACGTGTGGACCTAATGGAGACCCTCTGTTACGGTACTGTGTGACCTCATGTGTGGACCTAATGGAGACCCCCTGTTATGGTACTGTGTGACCTCACGTGTGGACCTAATGGAGACCCTCTGTTATGGTACTGTGTGACCTCACGTGTGGACCTAATGGAGACCCTTTGTTATGGTACTGTGTGACCTCACGTGTGGACCTAATGGAGACCCTCTGTTACAGTACTGTGTGACCTCACGTGTGGACCTAATGGAGACCCTCTGTTACGGTACTGTGTGACCTCATGTGTGGACCTAATGGAGACCCTCTGTTACGGTACTGTGTGACCTCACGTGTGGACCTAATGGAGACCCTTTGTTATGGTACTGTGTGACCTCACGTGTGGACCTAATGGAGACCCTCTTATGGTACTGTGTGACCTCACGTGTGGACCTACATGTAATGGAGACCCTCTGTTATGGTACTGTGTGACCTCCCGTGTGGACCTAATGGAGACCCTCTGTTACGGTACTATGTGACCTCACGTGTGGACCTAATGGAGACCCTCTGTTATGGTACTGTGTGACCTCACGTGTGGACCTAATGGAGACCCTCTGTTACGGTACTGTGTGACCTCACGTGTGGACCTAATGGAGACCCTCTTATGGTACTGTGTGACCTCACGTGTGGACCTAATGGAGACCCTCTTATGGTACTGTGTGACCTCACGTGTGGACCTAATGGAGACCCTCTGTTATGGTACTGTGTGACCTCACGTGTGGACCTAATGGAGACCCTCTGTTATGGTACTGTGTGACCTCACGTGTGGACCTAATGGAGACCCTCTGTTATGGTACTGTGTGACCTCACGTGTGGACCTAATGGAGACCCTCTGTTACGGTACTGTGTGACCTCACGTGTGGACCTAATGGAGACCCTCTTATGGTACTGTGTGACCTCATGTGTGGACCTAATGGAGACCCTCTTATGGTACTGTGTGACCTCACGTGTGGACCTAATGGAGACCCTCTGTTACGGTACTGTGTGGAGTTCTTCAGAAGCAAATTGTGACGGATGCAACACATCTAACCAACACACACAATCACACACACAATCACACACATACACACACAATCACACATTCACACACATTCATGCACACATACACGTACATATTCACTCCGTTTTATTACTTGGGATGTAATTACATGCACCTTGTATAGGTAGCAAATGCTGATGCTATAATATGCACAGCTATATAAAATGCACTTTCAGAATACACACAGGCATGCAATGTCATGAAGCTATCAATCCAGTGGGGGGAGTGATAATGTCAACACTACACATGCACCTGAAACGCACCGCAAGTCATCGATTTCCTTCTTGTGAGCTGTTTCCATTGTTGCTTTGCTCAGCAGTGCCTCTTTGAGAGCTGTTTGATATGTCTGGCATACAACGCAAGTAGGCGGAATTTCCTTCTGTAACGTGGAGATTCCCACTGGGCAGTCTTCAGTTGTTCCTGTCCCATACAAGTCATCATCTGTGATGGCCTGGCTGTCAACATAAGGTGCACTTCCACCTGCACATGAGTAGCTATTTGTAAGCACACACACACACACACACACACACACACACACACACACACACACACACACACACACACACACACACACACACACACACACACACACACACACACACACACACACACACACACACACAAACATACACATTCACAAATTCACTCATTCACTCACTCAACATAGAAATACATGATTAAGTATGTACAGGCATTAACAAGATTATTAAGTATGTAAGCCAGATCCATGCACATCTACTGCCAAATAGAACCATTTAATGCAGTGATGTGTGTAGAGCGATGTGAGTGGTGTAGTGCTGTGTGTGATGTGGTGCAATGGATATGACGTGAGTGGTGTAGTGCTGTGTGTGATGTAGTGCAATGTATATGACGTGAGTGGTGTAGTGCTGTGTGTGATGTAGTGCAATGTATATGACGTGAGTGGTGTAGTGCTGTGTGTGATGTGGTGCAATGTATATGACGTGAGTGGTGTAGTGCTGTGTGTGATGTGGTGCAATGTATATGACGTGAGTGGTGTAGTGCTGTGTGTGATGTGGTGCAATGTATATGACGTGAGTGGTGTAGTGCTGTGTGTGATGTGGTGCAATGGATATGATGTGAGTGGTGTAGTGCTGTGTGTGATGTAGTGCAATGTATATGACGTGAGTGGTGTAGTGCTGTGTGTGATGTAGTGCAATGTATATGACGTGAGTGGTGTAGTGCTGTGTGTGATGTAGTGCAATGTATATGACGTGAGTGGTGTAGTGCTGTGTGTGATGTAGTGCAATGTATATGACGTGAGTGGTGTAGTGCTGTGTGTGATGTAGTGCAATGTATATGACGTGAGTGGTGTAGTGCTGTGTGTGATGTGGTGCAATGTATATGACGTGAGTGGTGTAGTGCTGTGTGTGATGTGGTGCAATGGATATAATGTGAGTGGTGTAGTGCTGTGTGTGATGTAGTGCAATGTATATGACGTGAGTGGTGTAGTGCTGTGTGTGATGTAGTGCAATGTATATGACGTGAGTGGTGTAGTGCTGTGTGTGATGTAGTGCAATGTATATGACGTGAGTGGTGTAGTGCTGTGTGTGATGTAGTGCAATGTATATGACGTGAGTGGTGTAGTGCTGTGTGTGATGTAGTGCAATGTATATGACGTGAGTGGTGTAGTGCTGTTGAGTGGTGTAGTGGCAGCGTGTAGTGTGGCATATGTTTATATCAGGCATGGACAGTTCACCTCTAGAAACCTGTGGTGTAATGGAAGGACGGACCCCTCCTTCACCACTGGAGTAGCATTTCCGCCTTGGCTTGGGTTGAGGAAGATCACCACTGTGCCGATTCATTTCTGTGATGGTGTGTGTGTGTGTGTGTGTGTGTGTTTTGAGTGTGTGCATTTGGTCAGTGCACGTTATGTGCGTGTGTTCGTCCGCGCGTGTGCGTGGTCATGACGTCTATTAACAAAAGCCTAGAGCTAATGATATAAACGTGCATGATTAAGCGTCACTTAGTCAGTACCATAGACATCTGCAGCCGTATGTAGAGCCCGTAGAAAGTTTCTGACGGAAAGGTACGATCCAGGTTAAGTTAATTATTACGTATTAAATTCCCGATTCGTACATCACGTGACGATTATACTTGGTACAAGATAGAGAACCTTCCTTCTTTTAGGAACCACTTTTGTAATAATAGTTACATGAACATGGGTGCCGAGTGCCGAACAGCAAAACAGGACCGCAAATCAAGGATTGATATTACAAGCGATATGCCCTCTACATCCTGATACAGGCTGTGGACTTATCAGTATGTAGGCGGTATCGGATTTTACAGATGAATCGACGCGTTTTTGCTCTGGGCTGTCGGGGCAGCAGCTGCTGCACATGCATGTATATAGCCTGTCATGTTTTATCAGCTGATCAGCAAACGGATGTTTACGTAGCCTGCTAGTACGCGAGAGTTGTTAGAGTGTTGTTGTTACGACAGAAGACGCACCCCTCGCGCGCATTTGCCCACGCCTGGAAGCCGCGGGATCGCGTACGTGTCACTGACGAGCTAGCCGTAGCTGGGTGCAGCCATGAATGATAGTAGCTATCAGCGAGAAAAAGAAATCAGCGACTTGGTATGAATGGTACGATTAAGTGCTACAATATAGGAGCGTTGCATGGGACGAGCCTAAATATCACAAGCACGCAAGTGCATCGTGGTAAATCACCTCGCTCTTATGCATGATGGGTCCGGATGCCAAGACGAACTAAAGGCCATTGTTACAAGCAATTGACACTTGAAGCTTCGGGAAATATACGGTGTATGTGGGTGGTGGGGGAAGCAAGGGGGCTGTGGGGGTAATTGCACACAGAGTACTCCATCCTAAAAATTTATGTCAGGTCTTCCCCCCCCCCCCCCCCCCCCCCCCCCCCACCGCCACCGGGCTATTTATTTACCCCCTCACCCCCCTACGTGCCAGCTCATGTGGGGTGGGGGGGCAGAGGGTGGAGCTTCCACACACTCATGTGAGAGGGGGTGGAGCTTCAACACACTCATGTGTGGGTTGGGGGAACAGGGGGTGGAGCTTCCAGTGGCAGATCCAGCATATTTTAGGTTCATTAAAACCGGGCAATTATGGGCCCGTGCCCGTAATTGCCCGGTTTTAATGAGCCTAAAATATGCCTGGATCCGCCACTGGCTTCCACACACTCCTGTGAGGGTGAGGGGCAGGGGGTGGAGCTTCCAAACACTCTCTAATTTAAGGTAACAGTGGGTGCCCTCCCGTACAATAATAAATGGGTTTCATATCTCCATGCCAACGTTAACAGCCTATATATATAATATATATATAATTATATATATATATATGTGATCTTCCCACCTTCAAGAGTTCTATTGCAGAGGAAGATGACCACCATAGGACAGATGTCTACCGGCTTCCAGAACTGCGTCCTGACGATCCAAAAGTGGAGGCCGAGTTTGACGTGAGTCAGCGCAGCTACAGACACCTAGTAGTACACTGAACTGTCTCAGGAAACACGTGTGTCTTGATGCCCCACATTATGGTTACAACTAGCACATGCTGTTGTTTTATGTCAGGTCTCGTGATGGTGAACCCAGCATGCTAGCTTTAACAAGTCTGTACACAGAAATGTCTTCAAAAGAGACTAAAGTTAAACATCTCCCCCCCCCATCCCCACCCCCCCCTTCCACCCCCCATCCACCCTCAGCTCTCTTCTCACAAATAAAATAATGTGTGGACATAATGGCGGTGGGGGCCATATACACTTGGGCGTGGTCGCATTTGATGTGCCTGCCATTATATTTATGGTCTCGTCTTAATTGTCCCTCTCTCCCTCTTAAGAGCCTGGACTATGACATCTGCTACAATGTTCCATACAAGAAACAGCTCAAGTCATACACTGACTTTGTAGGTTCAAGTACACACACACATGCACACACACACACACACACACACACACACACACACACACACACACACACACGTCACTTGTGCTTTCAGGACCATTGCATTCTACACACATATGTTAAATCCATGTGTGGGCAAAGAACTAATTAATGAGCTGGGAATAGCGGCGGGGAAGGAGGTGTGGTCCATAGGAGCCAAGTGGGCTGCTCAAATCAAGTTTATGATGTCATCTCAAATCAGACAATAGGGAAAATTGGGGGTGGGGTCTCGTGGAGAAAGGTTGCCCATGGACGCTAATAAAATTCCGCACACATTATACTGATAAAGACGTACTGCCACGTTGAAGTAATGAGGTGGATCCTGGTGGCCATCATCGGTATCTTCACTGGACTGACTGCCTTCACCATACTTGTGTCCATGGACTACCTGGTGGAGCTGAAGTATGACCAGTTTAGAAGAGGTGGGTCCTCCCTGATCGTGCATGCGTCTGTCCTCATTCCTGCCTACCCATATCCTCCACCAACCATTTTCCACATGCACAATGCACAGTGTATTCCACATGCACAGTGTATTCCACCGTGCATAGAGCATCATTTAATGTAATCCAATTGGCCCTCTATAAGAGGCACTTGTTCCTTTTGGATGACTTGTCATTTCTGTTCCTCCTAGCCTATCACTACTTCTTGCCAAGGGGTACCATTTGCATTGGTCTCTTTGTGCTATTGGGGTTCAATGCCCTCTATGCGTTTGTATCAGCCATGGTGTCCGTCATGGAGGCAAGTACTAGACATAGTGTGTGCGTGTGTGTGTGCGTGTGTGTGTGTGTGTGTGTGTGCATGTGCATGGACCCTCCGGTGTATCACGGGAGTTACACCACATACGATGCAATGTTTATGATGCAGTGGCTTGTATTTCAAACAGCCATTAGCCGGAGGTAGCGGTGTACCTGAACTCATCTGCTATCTGAATGGGGTTAAGGTTAGTTAAGTGCTCCTGGGCTGAGCATTTTAATGTTATTCTTTGCCTCTCAGATCCCTCGCATAATTCAGATTCGTGCAGTGGTTGCCAAGCTTATCGGGGTGATATTCAGCACATCTGCAGGTAAGATGAAGTGGACATGCATATGAGTGCTGTGTGCAAAACGTTGTGGCAGGTTTGAACTGACACAGAGACATTAGTATGTGGGAGGAATTGAAACTGTTGGCTCAATAGCATTGAGATGATTTTTAAAACGTTTTTAAGACTTCATAGTATACACCTCAATACATGACCTCTGAGACACTGAGTTTCAGTATGCTTTAATGTGGTATGGCGCTCACTATATATAAGTTAAGTATGTGAAACAATCTGCCCGTTTCCAGGCTTCTTTGTGGGACAGGAGGGACCGATGTTTTACATTGGAGCTGTTATTGGATCAGGAGTGTCTCAGGTATAGTATGCTTGCATTACATAGCCCTTTTGAATTCTAAGCTGCAAGCTTCATTTCACATGCCGAGATGATCAGTGCGTGAGCATATATGATCATGTGGGAGTACAACTGTGTATGCATTGAACTTGCCTTAATGATGGCTCTACGTGTACCTTAATAGCTCCAGAGCTTCATACCCTTCATTAAGAAGTTTCCCATTCCCTATCCCTACTTCCGCTGCGACCGGTGAGGGCAATTGAGCCGGGGCTAAAAAATAATGACATTGTGGCATTTATTTTCAGTGAGAAGAGGGACTTTGTCTCCTGCGGTGCAGCAGCTGGTGTAGCAGGTGAGATATAGCTGACAGCGACAACAGTATCGAAGGAAAAAAAATAAAATAAAAGCATATATGAGTGATTGGGTATAAGAAATTGTAATGAGTTGCATGCACAGGTGAAAATAAGTGTTGCCGTTATGGCGACTAAGGTGGCTATGCCTCGTTGAGTTAAGATGCTCACCTGTATCAAGGGGTGTGTTAGGAAGGCTTAACTTAACTTCTATACACAGCTGCCTTTGGTGCTCCAATTGGAGGTACACTGTTCAGCTTGGAGGAAGGGTCCTCATTTTGGAACCAAAGTTTGACTTGGAGAACTGTAAGTATTTTTGTGCAACAGTTCTGTTGTCTTATATTTATGCACTGATTATCAGTGTGACCCCATTTTGCACGGCTCTGTGTGGTGCTACATGCTGTTATAAATTGCCTAAGGCATGCTTAGCCTCTTTATAATTAAACTACTAGTCAATTCATTATCAGGGTTGACCGCCTGTAGTATTTAATTAAATGTGTTGATAGAGTTACTGTTTTGTTACTTCTATGTCAAGCTAGTTTAATAAAGCTTTTCCTCCTCCTCCTCCTCCTCCTTCTAAAGCTGTTCTGCTCATTGTTTGCTACTTTTACCTTCAACTTTTTTCGCTCCTGGAACAATGGATACCTAGGCCAACTGGGGAGACCTGGATTGGTGAACTTTGGCACATTCCTGGTAGGGCAGCTAAATCAATTACTAGCTGGAGTAGTTTGATGCAACATGTACTTATAGATTAATGAAATTCTTGTGCAATATTTTGTTCCTTGGTAGTTCTGATAAATAGGTCCACAGCTTAAACCCCAAATATTAATTTACAAGTCTTAAATGTTGCACTTATTTATTCATTTAATTTGTTTATTCCCCTTTGTCATGTAAATTTAATGAATAACTCATGGGTGTACGCAGCCTTCAGGAAGAGGGATCAAATTTGGTTAATAGGTGACCTTACAATGACATACATGCAACATACGGTATACTTTGTTTATTGCTGTTTTGTATCCATTGGAGTTATGTACTGTAGAAAGTACGTTGTATAATTTAGTGCGGATTGATTTGAATTAATGAACAGAAAATAATAAAATTGATTAAACTCAATGGTGAAGGTGATCTCACTTTATTTCATTTCCTAAGAGACACCTATGTCCTCTACAACTTCTTTCTTACGCACTGGAAATTAGTCTATCCATCATGGAGTTACAGTGGTCTAAATTTTCAATTATGCGTACATTTTAATTGCACTTGTCAACTTTGATGTTCCTCCCTGGAGATTTTTTATAATATGCGCTAGGTCTCTTTTCACTGCCATGGCCCCATATAATGATGTTTAAAATCCAGTATTGTAATTCAATGTATTGCATAATGCAATAACATGTAAGAGGTCAATGGCCAGGTCCTAGATTGTTAGTGAGACTTAAATCAAGATATGTATGTGCTGTGTTGCGCCATTCTTAAAATAGATAACATCAGCATAATTTGCACGTGAATCATACGTAATTTCATCATAGAACTCTACTAACGCTGGAGGTGAAGGTCTCTGGCAAGCTCAACATCTATTAATATTCATAGTGATGGGAGCAATTGGTGGCTTGCTTGGAGCACTGTTCAACAGTTTGAACGCCAAAGTAACCAAGTGGCGTGCAACGTTCCTATCTAAAAGGACAGGTTCCAGAGCGTGGAGGTAAGATATAGCATTCAATTTGACCACATAAATTTTAATAATGCACCATTAAATAATCCATTAACAAATCAAATAGTGTTATGTATTTCATTGGAATAATTTATGATGGTTATTATAAATATTTACCACATAACAGATTCAACCTTAATAACTTTAAAGCAATGATGATCTTAAATGTTAATAACTCACTATTGAACCTAGGAACTTGAAATCAGTACTGTTCCACTGCATATCCAGATCATGTGCTACTTATTATTAGTTATAAAAATCAATTATCGTAAACCGCAATCTTGAATAACGTTGTTAATAGAGGGCTTTGAATACCTTTGACTTATGAGGGATTTGATACAGTTACTTAAGCACTTATTTTTTGTATTTGCTTAACTACTGCAAAGAAATCTAGCAGTTAATTAATTTCAATCCTGAGTTATGAGGATTTTAAAGCGTTGCGTTCTTTCGCAAACACCCTGTATGAGCATCTGTTGATGTGTACAATATAAATGTTTGCATAATTAAAAGAACAGGCCTATGTACCTCTAAAGAAAATTTCCTGCGCGTAAGGAAGAAATGGTATAGTGTCTTATAGAAAATCAAAATAATCTGAAAGCATGTGATTAAGGTCCCTTTTCATGCCAACGATCCCATTACTGCTTGCTCTACGTTTGTGTCCCTTCCATCGCTTCATTGCTGGGCAGTTATGTGTGGTTGATTTTTGGAAGGCATGTAGGTCTGCAGCATGCAAATGTTTTCAGGCTCTGCCTCATAGTTTGTAACCATTGGCAAATCATTGATTCCATTGAATGCCCTCTGTATTAGAGCATTTGAAGCCATGTTAATCATCACTACTACAACTTCAGTGGCCTATGTCTGCTCGATGTTCCTGGGAACCTGTGTGCCTCGTGTGCTGGAAATTAACGATGCGGTGAGAAATTCATTGCAATTTAATCCTTAGTTGGTTTTATAAAAGAATGCTATGACTCATGCACAAATGTGTGTGTGATTGTAGAGAAAATATGCATATACAATGAATCGTGGAAATTCACTCTCACTGGATTGATTTGTTCAGTGCACTTTGACTAATTAATTAAGTTGCCGCAGTATTATTAATTGCCATGCAAAGTGCACCTGCTAATGTTATCATGCTCTAAAGTCATGTGATGCATTCTATAGGCATCCGACTATGCTTACCTGAACAAAACAGAACACTATTTCTGTCCAGAAACAACTGATATCGGTGTCCCATATCACAACGACTTCACTACATTGCTGTTCAACCCTGGGGAGTTGTCAATTACACAGGTGTTCCAATTGAGCCCAAGTGAGCAGTGACCTTTGTATGTAAGGGTAGGGAGAGGTTGACAGCTGGCGTCCATCTTCACACAGCTGCCTATTCAATGGCCACCCTGGGCATTGGTTTTGTTGTGTACTTCCTGCTGGCGTGTTGGACCCTTGGTGCTGCAGTTGCAAGTGGTCTGTTTGTACCCACAATTCTTATCGGGGCTATCTATGGACGCTTGTTTGCTCAGATTACCGAGTGAGAATTTACCTTGCAATGGTTTGGAGTTTAGCGTCCCAAATGCTATCAGATAATCCTTACATGGCACTGTGTTGAGGCAAACCCTTGTATTGAAAATTGTAGGTAACACTAATCAACATACATGTAATATTATGTAATATTATATACAATTATTTGATCTTGAATTTCCTACTGGTGTTTCCACACAATCGTTCTCTGTGGAGTATGATTTTGGTGCTCTTAAGCACAAAGTTTGGCATCCCTTCAGGTTAGAATTCTGCACATCTCTATATATTAGTGTCGTAAGCACGTCGAATTTGGTATGTGTATAGAGGAGTCCTGTAGCTAAGTAAATATTTGTAGTGACAACATTACAACCCCCACATGTGGGTTATTTTGCTCGACATTGTCCTATATTAAGCTCACTGATCATAAAACTCTGGTGTAGCTGAAACAGCACCATCATTAATAAGCACAGTTAGGTTAGTGTGTGCACTTCATTTATTATAACATCTACCATTGCAGGGCTTGGGATGTGAAGTTCTTTCCTGTGATACCATCTGCCACCTACGCCCTGATTGGCTCTGCGGCCTTCCTGGGAGGTGTGATGAGGATGACCATCAGTTTGACTGTCATCCTGATAGAGACTACCCAGCAGATATCCTACGGACTGCCCATCATGATCACACTCATGGTAAACTTTGAAATAAAGGTTGATTGGAACATTTAGGGACAACTTCTTATTATACAATTTCCACACATGTATGCTTGCACAAAATGCTTTTTGAAAACTTTGCCGTAAACAGATTGAATACTAATTATTGTATTTTGTCTTGAATACTCCCAAGTCTGGAGGATGCAGCAATAAAACTTTGAATGTGTTTTTGTTCCAAATGTATCAGTGGTAGGCATGTTGCGCAACCTTTAAGAACCCTGGAGTAACCATTCCCTTGGTCCATTGTGCATATAGGTATGGGCTACTTGGATGGTTGATATCATTATGGTTTATGAAATGTTTGTGTATCAGATGAAAAATATGAAATCTTCAATTCACTGACAGGTGGCAAAGTGGGTTGGTGACTTTTTTAATACTGGCATATACCACACGACAATCCACAACAAGAAAATTCCATTCTTAGATGAGAAGTCTCCAGATCAGTTGAACAGGTTGGGTAGTGCTTATAATAATAATAATAATAATAATATTACACATGTGTATGCACTATTAATATGCATCTGTGTGTACATACATGTGCATTTATATGTATATGGTACTGCATATGCGTTTTCATTAATACTTGCTATTTGTTATATGAGTAATTTATATACTTTGGGAGCCATCATTTTCCCCATGGACATTTTCCTGTGGGCATGGTCCTTAGTTATTTAACAATGGCTTGTGTGTTTACTTAATCATCCAAGCATTTGGCAATCATATGTAAGATATTGGACACACTCGCACACATAATATGCACATTAAAAGCCTGTTGTTTTTTTTACAGAATCATTAATAATTAAGCTACTTACACTTGTGTATACAACGCTATATATCTGCATTTGTGAATCACATCATCAATGTGCAGCCAAAAAGCATATATATATTACATGAATCTCATGGTACAATAAATTGTTGTTGTAGCCTGCTGGCAGAGGACATTATGAGTAAGAATGTCAGCTACCTGTACCCCATCACACGGGTGGAATCTCTGTACCACATCCTGCGCTCCACAGCACACAGCGCGTTCCCTGTGGCTGCACCAATCAGCTCTCATGGAAGGCCACTGCAGAATGTGATATACGACCACATACCAGCCTTGTACAGGGACGACTTTACACTGTCTAATGCCGTGCTAAGCCAAACGGAAGACACACCATTAAGCTCCCCTCGATTACCTCTTAACCCGCATTCTCATCCACAACAAAAAAGAACGACATTTAAACGTGCCAAGCATAGAAGTCCAATTTCCAAGAGGATTACTGATGCGGCCACTGTTATGTCCAGTGACTCAGATTATGACTATGCATATGTATTCCCTGTGGACAAACAGCAGAATGGAAGGCAGGATCCTCTTGCACTGCATGGCATTGTACTTCGTACACAGCTGGTGCAACTGTTGTCAAAAAGGGCCTTTTTCAATAATGACGAACAGGTAAGATTGAGGAGTTTGCTTTAAAGGCTTGGCTGTGCAACCTTTGCTCTCTTCATCTCTTCATCCCTCCCTATCCCCATCTCCCTCCCTCTCCCCCTCTCCCTGTCTCCCTCTCCCCCTCTCCCTGTCTCCCTCTCCCTCCCTCTCTCCCTCTCCTCCCTCTCCCCTATCCCTCCCTCCCCCCTCTTTCTGTGGCAAAAAGTGGATATTAATGTACTGTATATCGCCATGAGTTCATATTTGCTTGTCTGTTCCTAGCCTGATGTGCAGCGTGAACTAAGCCAAAAGGAGATGATGGAAGGATATCCAAGATTTAAAACCACAGTAGATCATATAATTCTAGATGAAGAGGATGGAAACAAACTCATGGTAAAATATAAAAAATTGGTACTTTCAACATGTCCCTAACTAGAACTTGATGCACCTAATGTTATCATTGCATGACAAATCAATACCATGGGTGGATGGGCAGTGGCCCTGTTCTATAGCTTTGTGTAAATTTTCAGGAGGTGCGTGACGTTTTTGTGTTGTGGACATAAGTGAAAGCTCTAAATATTGCAGGATGTGACTCTCTACATGAACCCCTGTCCCTACACCATATCAAACCAAGCTCCCCTTCCACAAGTGTTCACTCTCTTCCGCACAATGGGGCTTCGCCACTTACCTGTGGTCAAGGCCTCTGGAGTGGTGAGTTGGTAGTTTTGTGCAGGTTCTTTGATCTATATATAAATCTGTTGTGAAATCGTATGCATGCATTTTCCCTGTACTACAACCGCCAGATGCACATGGCCCAGTGTGTTACTTTATTGGAAGCTACATGTACATGTACATGTACATGGTGTATGCATGTAAACAATAATGAAAAAGGGGGCAAAGGTAATTTGCGAACAATTATTCATAGCCAGTACCATAAGGGATTTCACATGAAATCATGGAACACCCCAGTTATGTTCTTGCTTCTTGTAAGTAGATTTACTCTTTAAGTGATCTTACAGCAATGCAGCATACATTTGGTAAGGGAATGCCTGCAATGATGTGTAATATCAGTAAATCATAACTAGTGATTAGGTAATGGATTTCAATATCCTGATTTACCAGCATTGTCTCCCAATCCATTTCATTGCATTCTATTGAGCTTTATAAAAACATTGAATCATGCATCCCATCTGTACTGTGGTTCTTAAATATTTAATGCATTACTTTAAGAGCATGAGTGATTTATTATTATTATTTTTTTCCATCAGCTCGTTGGTATAATCACACGCCATGACCTGGCTCACCAAAGATTGAAAACTATCCTCGAGGAAAAACGACGACAAAAGTTATCATTGAGGACCAGAAAATGATTTGTATGTAGTATACAACTTGACTGGTTTACATGTGTATATGGTGTATGTAGTTTTTAAGCAGAACTTGTGCACATTAATGTTGTCATGTCTGTGTACGTTTTGAGCATTAAAATAATTGTTACCAGCAAGCACATTTATGTAACAGAACATATTGCCACGTAGCTTAAATAATTGCTCGAAACAAGCAGTTCCCGTTATCACATCCACTTTCAACAGTTATATACGCGAGATAATAATAAGTTTATAGAAAACTGAATATGTAAGTTCATGGTAGCGCGGACCGTTGGTACCGACGGTGTAAACCTTACCTGCATGAGTATGTGTTCTGGTTAGGTGTACCCTAGAGTGCACGTAAGGTGCATGCACTCTATTGGAACCTACGCGAGTAGGTTCCATATAGGAATCCAGCATTAATGTCATTAAATTAAAAAAAACGTCACTCGCGTCTAGCTGGACGGCCAAGAGTCGGGTCACTTTGCTCTTAGTGGCAATCGAGGGATATCAAAAAGAGAGCTCGAGATCGAGCCACTCTCTAATGTACCTTTTTACACAGAATGACGCCCCTAATCAAGGTCCAAGTGTTTAGAAACTTAAGAAAAATTTCACGGCATCTGAGGTCACCCGGCCCGTACCTAGTCTCGGCCCCAGACCAATATGACGCAATGTTTATCGCATAATGTATAAACACGCTCATATAGGTCTGGTATTTCGTATGGGGCGGAAGTGTACCAAACGCTGGAATTCGTGCGCACTTTAATTATGACGTATGTACATAAACATTGCTCGACCCAGACCCACACACTACGTGTAAGTATGGATACGGTCGAACAAGCTATGCGTTTCGCGATGACAGAACTGAAAGTGGAGACATTGAAGGACAAGCAGAAGGAGGCTATATGTAGCTTTGTATATGGCCGTGATTGTTTTGTTATTTTGCCAACAGGATACGGTAAAACTCTATGTTATATTCTGTTACCGTACGTTTACGACCACCTTCGTGGAAAGACAAGGTCTTCAATTGTGATTTGCGTGTCGCCTTTGACTGATACGGGGTCCATACCGTCGCCATAGCTTTAATAAGCTTGATT
This sequence comes from Eunapius fragilis, assembly GCA_963681505.1. Lineage (NCBI taxonomy): Eukaryota > Metazoa > Porifera > Demospongiae > Spongillida > Spongillidae > Eunapius > Eunapius fragilis. The sequence continues at coordinate 2,919,013 of OY811993.1, forward strand.
AATTATCGGATGTGGTCAAGCGATTGTTTGTTTACATTCCAGATGGTACAAGCGCTAGCGACTCGAAATCCCAGACCCTAACACGTGAAGTGTAGGGTCTGGGGACGAGACTAGCCCGTACCCGTACGTGCGCACGTGACCCTAATAGATACACTTCCCGACGGTCAGAGAAAAGATATTTGCACATACGGTGGGGATAGATAGGTGCAGAAATAATCTGTGTATATATTTACGCACTGCATACACCTCTTAGAGGCTCCCGTTCTGCACAAAACGGTACGATAGCAGCGGCGGATCCAGGGGGGGGGGCACTCGGGGCACGTGCCCCCCCCCCCCCCCCCCCCTTCATTAATAAATTCATAACTTTTCGGGCCGCATTTTATAATATAGCTGCACGATTGCGCTGTCTATTGATATCCGCACGCATGAACTCTACTACTGTACTATATCCCGGGCCCCCCGATACGCGATCATACTTCCCCCCCCCCCGCCCTTCGTATCGGGCCAGAAACCAACAGCACCCCCCCCCCCCCCCCCCCCCCCGCTCTTCGTTTTGGGCCAGAATCCGACAGCACCCCCCCCCCCCCCCCCCCCCCCGCTCCTCGTATCGGGCCATAAACCGACAGCACCCCCCCCCCCCCCCCCCCCCGCTCCTCGTATCGGGCCATAAACCGACAGCACCCCCCCCCCCCCCCCCCCCGCTTTTCGTATCGGGCCAGAAGCCGACCCCACCCCCAGCCACACCCACCATCCGTGCCCCCCCCCCCCCCCCAAAACCTGTATCCGCCGCTGGATAGTACTGAACGGTTGGATAATGAGTCAATCCACATTCCGGAACATTTTAATGGATGTTCTAATTATACCATGAGTTGTTACGACAGAAGACGCAACCGTCGCGCGCATTTTATTATTTTACCTACGCCTGGAAGGCGGGACCGCGTGTCACTGACGAGCTAGTAGCTGGGTGCAGCCATGAATGATAGTAACTATCAGCGAGAAAAAGAAATCAGCGACTTGGTATGAATGGTACGATTAAGTGCTACGTTGCATGGGACGAGCCTAAAAATTAAATAGCGGAAGTTTACAAGCACGCGCGGTAAATCACCTCGCTCTTATGCATGATGGGTCCGGGTTTCAAGACGAACTAAAGGCATTGTTACAAGCAATTGACACTTGAAGCTTCGCGAAATATACAGTGTATGTGGGTGGTGGGGGAAGCAAGGGGGGCTGCGGGGGCAATTGCACACCGAGTGGAAGTATTACTCCATCCTAACAAGTTATATCAGGTCCCCCACCCCCGCCCCCGCCTACATACAGAGCCATTTATTTACCCCCACCCGGGGGGGGGGGGGGGGGGGGGGGGGGGCCGAGGGTGGAACTTCCACACACTCTTGTGGGGGTGGGGGAACAGGGGGTGGAGCTTCCACACACTGATGTGGGGGGGGGGGGGGGGGGGGGGGGGGGAACAGGTCCAAACACTCTCTAATTTAAGGTAACAGTGGGTGCCTCCTGTACAAATATTAAATGGGTTTCGTATCTCCATGCCAACGTTAAAAGCCTATTTCCCACCTTCAAGAGTTCTATTGCAGAGGAAGATGACCAACATAGGACAGATGTCTACCGGCTTCCAGAACTGCGCCCTGACGATTCAAAAGTGGAGGCCGAGTTTGAAGTTAGTCAGCACATGCTGTTGTTTTATGTCAGGTCTCGTGATGGTGAACCCAGCATGCTAGCTTTAACAAGCCTGTACACGGAAATGGCTTCAAAAGGGACTAGAATTAAACATCTCCCCCCCCCCCCCCCCCCCCACCCCACCCCACTCTGCAGAGCCTGGACTATGACATCTGCTACAATGTCCCATACAAGAAACAGCTCAAGTCATACACTGACTTTGTAGGTTCAAGTACACACACACACACACACACACACACACACACACACACACACACACACACACACACACACACACACACACACACACACACACACACACACACACACACACACACACACACACACACACACACACACACACACACACACACACACACACACACACACACACACACACACACACACGCCACTTGTGCTTTCAGGACCATTGCATTCTACACACATATGTTAAATCCATGTGTGGGCAAAGAACTAATTAATAAGCTGGGAATAGCGGCGGGGAAGGAGGTGTGGTCCATAGGAGCCAAGTGGGCTGCTCAAATCAAATTTATGATGTCATCTCAAATCAGACAATAGGGAAAATTGGGGGTAGGGTCTCATGGAGAAAGGGTGCCCATGGACGCTAATAAAATTCCACACACATTATACTGATAAAGACGTACTGCCACGTTGAAGTAATGAGGTGGATCCTGGTGGCCATCATCGGTATCTTCACTGGACTGACTGGCTTCACCATACTTGTGGCCATGGACCACCTGGTGGAGCTGAAGTATGACCAGTTTAGAAGAGGTGGGTCCTCCCTGATCGTGCATGCGTCTGTCCTCATTCCTGCCTACCCATATTCTCCACCAACCATTTTCCACATGCACAGTGTATTCCACAGTGCATAGAGCATCATTTAATGTAATCCAATTGGCCTCTAAAAGAGGCACTTGTTCCTTTTGGATGACTTGTCATTCCTGTTCCTCCTAGCTTATCACTACTTCTTGCCAAGGGGTACCATTTGCATTGGTCTCTTTGTGCTATTGGGGTTCAATGCCCTCTATGCATTTGTATCAGCCATGGTGTCCGTCGTGGAGGTAAGTACTAGACATAGTGTGTGTGTGTGTGTGTGCATGGACCCCTCTTATGTATTGCATAGTGTGTGTGTGTGTGCATGGACCCTCCTGTGTATTGCATAGTGTGTGTACATGTGCATGGACCCTCCTGTGTATTGCATAGTGTGTGTACATGTGCATGGACCCCTCCTGTGTATTGCATAGTGTGTGTACATGTGCATGGACCCCTCCTGTGTATTGCATAGTGCGTGTGCATGTGCATGGACCCCTCCTGTGTATTGCATAGTGTGTGTACATGTGTATGGACCCCTCCTGTGTATTGCATAGTGTGTGTGCATGTGCATGGACCCTCCTGTGTATTGCATAGTGTGTGTACATGTGCATGGACCCTCCTGTGTATTGCATAGTGTGTGTACATGTGCATGGACCCTCCTATGTATTGTGGAGTTACACCACATACGATGCAATGTTTATGATGCAATGGCTCAAAATTCTCGTATTTCAAACAGCCATTAGCCGGAGGTAGCGGTGTACCTGAACTCATCTGCTATCTGAATGGGGTTAAGGTAAGTTAAGTGCTCCTGGGCCGAGCATTTTAATGTTATTCTTTGCTTCTCAGATCCCTCACATAGTTCAGATTCGTGCAGTGGTTGCCAAGCTTATCGGGGTGATATTCAGCACATCTGCAGGTAAGATGAAGTGGACATGCATATGAGTGCTGAGTGCAAAATGTTGTGGCAGGTTTGGACTGACGCGGACATTAGTATGTGGGAGGAATTGAAACTGTTGGCTTAAACTACATTCAATAGCATTGGTATGATTTTTAAAACGTTTAAGACTTCATAGTATACACCTCAATGCATGACCTCTGGGGCACTGAGTTTCAGTATGCTTGAATGTGGTATGGTGCTCACTATATACATGTAGTACAAGTTAAGTATGTGAAACATTCTGCCCGTTTCCAGGCTTCTTTGTGGGACAGGAGGGACCGATGTTTTATATTGGAGCTGAGGTATAGTATGCGTGCATTACATAGCCCTTTTGAATTCTAAGCTGCAAGCTTCATTTCACATGCCGAGATGATCAGTGCATATTTATGATCATGTGGGAGTAGCACTGAGTATGCATTGAACTTGCCTTAATGATGGCCTTACGTGTACCTTAATAGCTCCAGAGCTTCATACCCTTCATTAAGAAGTTTCCCATTCCCTATCCCTACTTCCGCTGCGACCGGTGAGGGCAATTGAGCCGAGGCTAAAAAATAATGACATTGTGGCATTTATTTTCAGTGAGAAGAGGGACTTTGTCTCCTGCGGTGCAGCAGCTGGTGTAGCAGGTGAGATATAGCTGACAGCGGCAACAGTATCGAAGGAGTTTAAAAAAAAAAGCATATATGAGTGATTAGGTATATGAATCATGCACAGGTGAAAATAAGTGTAACTGCTATGGTGATGAAGGTGGCTATGCCTAGTTGATTTAAGATGCTCATCTGTATCAAGGGGTGTGTTAGGAAAGCTTAACTTCTATACACAGCTGCCTTTGGTGCTCCAATTGGAGGTACACTGTTCAGCTTGGAGGAAGGGTCCTCATTCTGGAACCAAAGTTTGACTTGGAGAACTGTAAGTATTTTTGTGCAACAGTTCTGTTGTCTTATATTTATGCACTGATTATCAGTATGACCCCATTTTGCACGGCTCTGTGTGGTGCTGCATGCTGTTATAAATTGCCTAAGGCATGCTTAACCTCTTTATAATTAAACTACTGGTCAATAATAATAATAATAATAATTCTTAAAATAGATAACATCAGCATAATTTGCATGTGAATCATACGTAATTTCATCATAGAACTCTGCTAATGCTGGGGGTGAAGGTCTCTGGCGAGCTCAACATCTATTAATATTCATAGTGATGGGAGCAATTGGTGGCTTGCTTGGAGCACTGTTCAACAGTTTGAACGCCAAAGTAACCAAGTGGCGTGCAACGTTCCTATCTAAAAGGACAGGTTCCAGAGTGTGGAGGTAAGATATAGCATTCAATTTGACCACATGAATAGCATTTTATTTTGGAAGGGACCTAGCATGATAGTATAAAACATTCCATTATACAGGGTCTTTGTGAAAGAGTGCAACGCTTTAAATGATAATAGGATTGTCAATATAAATAAATTTATGAACGTACAATAACCACGTTTTGTCAAATACGAAATGCATTGTTACAATTTGTTTATCTTTAGCAGTTCAAAAGATAAAATCAAATAGCTTGCAATGAACTAAAATGACAGTGTACGACAACTTTTAATTAATAACATGATGTATACAGTGCATACTACATTTGATGAGACTTTGAAAAAGTTATGAAATTTGATTGGCGTTTTACTAGTTAATATTCAAAACAACAAATCAAACTTGAAAAAGCTATATGACCACTATGTTTTTATTAACTTTGAGTTTTAATAACGCACCATTAAATAATCCATTACCAAATCAAATAGTGTTATGTACTTCATTTTATACTGGAATAATTTATGATGTTTTTTTTTTATGATGGTTAATATTTAGCTTCAACCTTAATAACTTTAAAGCAATGATGGTCGTAAAGTGTTAATAACTCACTATTGAACCTAGGAACTTGAAATCAGTACTGTTCCACCGCATATCCAGATCATGTGTTACTTATTATTAGTTATAAAAATCAATTATCATAAACCACAATCTTGAATAACTTTGTTAATAGAGGGCTTTGAATGGTTTGATTTATGAGGGATTTGATACAGTCACTTAACCGCTTATAATAATTATTTGCCTAACTACTGCAACATACTTTAAAGAAATCAAGCGGTTAATTAGTTTCATTCCTGAGTTGTGGGGATTTTAAAGTGTTGCGTTCTTTTGCAAACACCCTGTATGAGCATCAGTTGATGTATGCAATAGAAATGTTTGCATAATTAAAAGAGCAGGCCTATGTACCTTGATAAAGTAAATTTCCTGCGCATAAGAAAGAAATTGTATAGTATCTAATAGAAAATCACAATAATCTGAAAGCATAAAACATGTGATTAAGGTCCCTTTTTCATGCCAAAAATCCCATTCACTGCTTGCTCTACTCTTGCTTATAATGTATCCCTTCCATCACTTCATCGCTGGGCAGTGGTTGATTTATGGAAGGCATGTAGGTCTGCAGCATGCAAATGTTTTCAGGCTCTGCCTCATAGTTTGTAACCATTGGCAAATCATTGATTCTATTAAATGCTCTCTGTACTAGAGCATTTGAAGCATGTTAATCATCACTGCTACAACTTCAGTGGCCTATGTCTGCTCGATGTTCCTGGGAACCTGTGTGCCTCGTGTGCTGGAAATTAGCGATGTGAGAAATTCATTGCAATTTAATCCTTAGTTGGTTTATAAAAGAATGCTATGACTCATGCACAAATGTGTGTGTGATTGTAGAGAAAATATGCATATACAATGAATCATGGAAATTCACTCTCACTGGATTGATTTGTTCAGTGCACTTTGACTCATAATTAAGTTGCCACAGTATTATTAATTGGCATGCAAAGTGCACCTGCTAATGTAATCATGCTCTGGAGTCATGTGATGCATCCTATAGGCATCCGACTATGCTTACCTGAACAAAACAGAACACTATTTCTGTCCAGAAACAACTGATATCGGTGTCCCGTATCACAACGACTTCACTACATTGCTGTTCAACCCTGGGGAGTTGTCAATTACACAGGTGTTCCAATTGAGCCCAAGTGAGCAGTGACCTTTGTATGTAAGGGTAGGGAGAGGTTGACAGCTGGCGTCCATCTTCACACAGCTGCCTATTCAATGACCACCCTGGGCATTGGTTTTGTTGTGTACTTCCTGCTGGCGTGTTGGACCCTTGGTGCTGCAGTTGCAAGTGGTCTGTTTGTACCCACAATTCTCCTCGGTGCTATCTATGGACGCTTGTTTGCACAGATTATTGAGTGAGAATTTACCTTGCAATGGTTTGGTGTTTAGCGTCCCAAATGTTATCTAATAATCCTTACATGGCACCGTGTTGAGGCAAACCCTTGTATTGAAAATTGTAGGTAACACTAATCAACATACATTTAATATTATCTTCATATGATACAATTATTTGATCTTGAATTTCCAACATGTGTTCCCACACAATCCTTCCCTGTGGAGGACGATTTTGGTGCTCATAACCACAAAGTTTGCCGTCCCTTCAGGTTAGAATTCTGCATATCTCTATATATTAGTGTCGTAAGCACATCGAATTCGGTATGTGTATAGAGGAGTCCTGTAGCTAGTTAAATATTGTAGTGACAACATTACAACCCCACATGTGGGTTATTTTGCTCAACACTGTTCCATATTAAGCTCACTGATCATAAAACTCTGGTGTAGCTGAAACAGCACCATCATTAATAAGCACAGTTAGGTTAGTGTGTGCACTTCATTTATTATAACATCTACCATTGCAGGGCTTGGGATGTAAGTTCTTTCCTGTGATACCGTCTGCCACGTATGCCATAATTGGTTCTGCGGCCTTCCTGGGAGGTGTGATGAGGATGACCATCAGTCTGACTGTCATCCTGATAGAGACTACCCAGCAGATATCCTACGAACTGCCCATCATGATCACACTCATGGTAAACTTTGAAATAAAGGTTGATTGGAACATTTAGGGACAACTTCTTATTATACAATTTCCACACATGTATGCTTGCACAAAATGCTTTTTGAAAACTTTGCCGTAAACAGATTGAATACTAATTATTGTATTTTGTCAAATCAATACCATGGGTGGATGGGCAGTGGCCCTGTTCTATAGCTTTGTGTAAATTTTCAGGAGGTGCGTGACGTTTTTGTTGGACATAAGTGAATGCTCTAAATATTGCAGAATGTGACCCTCTACATGAACCCCTGTCCCTACACCATATCAAACCAAGCTCCTCTTCCACAAGTGTTCACTCTCTTCCGCACAATGGGGCTTCGTCACCTGCCTGTGGTCAAGGCCTCTGGAGTGGTGAGTTGGTAGTTTTGTGCAGGTCCTTTGATCTGTATATAAATTTATTGTGAAATCGTATGCACGCATTTTCCCTGTACTACAACTGCCAGATGCACATGGGCCAATGTGTTACTTTATTGGAAGCTACATGTACATGTACATGTACATGGTGTATGCATGTAAACAATAATGAAAAAGGGGGCAAAGGTAATTTGCAAACAATTATTCATAGCCAGTACCAAAAGGGATTTCACATGAAATCATGGAACCCCCTCAGTTACGGTCTTGCTGCTTGTAAGTAGATTTACTCTTAAAGTGATCTTACAGCAATGCAGCATACTTTTGGTAAGGGAATGCCTGCAATGATGTGTAATATCAATAAATCATACTAGTGATTAGGTAATGGATTTCAATATCCTGATTTACCAGCATTGTCTCCCAATCCATTTCATTGGCATTCTATTGTGCTTTATAAAAACATTGAATCGTGCATCCCATCTGTACTGTGGCTAATAACCCGTCTTAAATATTTAATGCATTACTTTAAGAGCATGAGTGATTTATTTATTTATTCCCATCAGCTCGTTGGTATAATCACACGCCATGACCTAGCTCACCAAAGATTGAAAACTATCCTCGAGGAGAAACAACAACAAAAGTTATCATTGAGGACCAGAAAATGATTTGGATTACATGTATGTATACAACTTGACTGGTTTACATGTGTATATGGTGTATAAGTATGTAGTTTTTAAGCAGAACTTGTGCACATTAATGTTGTCATGTCTGTGTACATTTTGAGCATTAAAATAATTGTTACCAGCAAGCACATTTATGTAACAGAACATATTGCCACATAGCTTAATTGCTCGAAACAAGCAGTTCCCGTTACCTTCAAACACACCTACTTTCAACAGTTACTGATAATAATACGAGATAATAATAAGTTTAAATTTATAGAAAACGGAATAGATACATGTAATTTCATGGTAGCGCGGACCGTTAATTGGTACCGACGGCGTACACCTTACCTGCATGAGTATGTGATTAGGTTAGCTGTACCCTAGGGTGCACATAAGGTGCTCTCTATATAGAGTACGCTATACCCGCGAGTACACAATACCGATTTACAACCAATAGTTCATGATCACAAAGGAGCCGGCGCAGTATGAAGGACACAATCGGTCGGGTACCCAGAACCTCACACAGATGCATCACGGCAAAGGGACCTGGCTGTGGATAATCTGCTACAAGAGCAGCGGAAAGGGTTAGGCCTTCATACCTTCGGCCCAAACAGATAAGGACACGCAAAACAGTCAAACTTAGCAATAAAACCGAAACAAAAACCTTTGTTTCCCGGCTGTGCACCCAGGCTGCGGTGTACAAACGTGTCCGGCGGGGTACGCCCAGTACATTAGACCTTAATCTCACTGCAATCACAATGCAGCATACTTTGGGAAAGGCAAAGAGATACTGATCGTGAAACAATGCCTGCAATGACATGTAATATAAACTAAGTGATTTGATAATGGACTTCATTGTCTTGATTGCCAGCATTGTCTACCAATCCATTGCACTGTATTCCATTGAGCTTTAAAATTTTCACCCCATCTATACTTGAAAATAATGCTAATAACCGGTCTATTTATTTATTTTCATAAAATTGTTTATTCATGCATTACGTAAAGTGACTAACGTTCCCATCAGTTCGTTGGTATTATCATGCACCATGACCTAGCTCACCAAAGAAAATATCCTCGAGGAGAAAAAGGAATCACTGAGAAAATGATTCAGATTATGCTGCATACATGTATACTGGTTACATGTATGAGCATGCAAAGGTTGTACGATTCGGTTAAAATCTTTATAATAAATGTCAAAATTATTCAAGATCCTTAAAAGACAAAAGCAAATGAACTTTATAAAGTTGGATTCGCTAATGGCTGAGCCCTTTGCTTCAGGATGAACAAGCAAGGTTGATGGCGCGCAGGCAATTGTAAGTGTTACATGTAGATGTATATGATTAAGAAATGACCTTGTGCGGAAGTTGTGCCATGAAACGTGACGCCCAGTACGTTAGACATTCATCTCACTGCAATGCAGCATATACTTTGGGAAATGCATATACATTTTAATTAGTTAGGCCAACTTACACTGTAACCTTGAGCATGCTTTAACCCGGTAGTTAAACCTACCACACGTATCTCTAGAACGGCCGGTGTCGGAGCAGATTCTGTCCCCCCGCAGATTTTGTCCCCCCGGACATAATCTGCTAGCGGAAATTGTCCCCCACGGACATAATCCGCTAGCAGATATTGTCACCCTTCCGCAGATATTGTCCCCCACCAGTCCAGTACATGCAACACATCAGTCCAGTACATACAACACACCAGTCCAGTACATACAACACACCAGTCCAGTACATGCAACACACCAGTCCAGTACATACAACACACCAGTCCAGTACATACAACACACCAGTCCAGTACATACAACATACCAGTCCAATACATGCAACACACCAGTCCAGTACATACAGCACACCAGTCCAGTACATGCAACACACCAGTCCAGTACATAAAACACACCAGTCCAGTACATACAACACACCAGTCCAGTACATGCAACACACCAGTCCAGTACATACAACACACCACCAGTACATACAACACACAAGTCCAGTACATGCAACACACCAGTCCAGTACATGCAACACACCAGTCCAGTACATACAACACACCACCAGTACATACAACACACCAGTCCAGTACATGCAACACACCAGTCCAATACATGCAACACACCAGTCCAGTACATACAACACATCAGTCCAGTGCATACAACACACCAGTCCAGTACATACAACACACCAGTCCAGTACATGCAACACACCAGTCCAGTACATACAACACACCAGTCCAGTACATACAACACACCACATGTAATCGTACATTTGTATGCCACAATATTTGGCTTCATCACATCTGCTACCACACCTCCCTTGATCACACCCACCTGCTGGCTGCACTCCTCTGTGAGGTCTCCCTCCTCTCAATGTACTTGGTGTAGTCCTGTCCTCTGTATATTGTCCTCTTCCATACTATATATAAACAAACAATATTTTTTAAATCATTATACAACAGACTATGAGTTTTGCTGCATAGTACGAGGACATGTACTATGGTAAAATCACCATGGCAACTAGACATATGTACGTATACAAATAAAAATTAATAATGCTAATATTGGTGTCTTATATCACTGTATCTGACTGGCCTATTAAGGGTTACTGCAAGTGGTGCCCAGTGCCCAGACCTGGTTCAAATTCTGTGCCTTCTCCACGACACCCCGCTGGTCCCTGTTCTGTTCTGTCTCCATCTCCAAGGTGAGAGTGGCCTCCAGGCCTGCTGGCTCCGCCTTCCTCTCAGACTGGTATGTGTGGGTCACCTTGCTGAGTCTGTCCTTATCTTCGTCACTGTTCTGGGCCTCCTCTGTTGAAGGAAAGTGGAAGGAGAGGATCATGGAAGGAGGAAAGAGGCAAGGAGAGGGAGGGAGGGAGGGAGGGAGGGAGGGAGGAAGAGAGGGAGGGAGGGAGGGAGGGAGGGAGGGAGGGAGGGAGGGAGGGAGGGAGGGAGGGAGGGAGGGAGGGAGGGAGGGAGGGAGGGAGGGAGGGAGGGAGGGAGGGAGGGAGGGAGGGAGGGAGGGAGGGAGGGAGGGAGGTAGGGAGGAAGGGAGTGGATAAATAGGCCAACCCTGCAAAGCTAAACTTGCCTTTGATGAGCATTGATAGCTGGAGATTGAGCTATGTACTGTGGAAAACAATGCAGAATGTCATCAAAACAAGCCAATTACATGTACATTCATGTACGTATGCACAAGGTAACACAACAACACACAAGAACTGATTCGTAGCATACATGTACATATACATGTACATACTGGCATACGTGCACAGAGAGGGGGAGAGAGGATTCATAGCCACTCACACAACACATGCATACAGTCACACATACACATACAGTACTTGTTTGCTAGCTGTCGGGTATTCCGTAGCGCTGTCTCACCATATGTCGCCATAGGGTCCACTCCATACTGTACTGTAGCTGTTAGCTGTGAGGTATTCCATATATATGTACGTATATACCGGTATTCAATGGAGGGTCCCACAGGTAGACTTCCAGGTCTTAAACCTCGTGGGATTGATCTCAGATATCGTCGTCTTTGTACCGTTCGAAATCGTCCGTGGATTAGGAAGTACCGAACCAAAAGCGAAGAGCCACTAGTACCGTAAATAACGGTTAATAAATCGCATGCACATTAAGTTGTTGTGTCATTATAGTGGTGGGTGGGGTCGTAGTTATAGAAGTCAACACTACTTGCAAAAACAGTTCGGTCTGGGCACGGCTAACTGATCATGACGAAAGGGTAACACGTGATATTATGCGTTTTGTATGTGGGGTGTGTCTCACTAACCATTCAAGGGAAGCGCGATTTGAAGGCCCTAAGCTCTGAAAAAATAATGAATTGATTACTCTCATATAATCCGGTGGCACCTAAGGAAAATATAATTTGGTTGGGAAACTATTGATGACTGAATAAGTAAATGAGATAAAATGAATGGACATTGGAAACCTTGCATAATTAATGTGGAAGTGCGGATATAGGTACCTACGGTGCGTGAAAGTACTCAAAATATGCCAAATAGTCCCCACATTGCAAATCCGAGAGCACCTAGTCAATATAATTTTTTTTTCTGCAGTTAGATGCAGTTTTCTGAATGCGTCCATACATTTTCTATGGACATAGAATTACGCAATGACCGAATACCGCGTAATCCTTTTGACCGCCAATTTCTCGATATGGGCTACGAAGCGTATATTCTGTTTTCTAACGCTCGATCGAAAACCACGCCCACGGAGCCAATCCTACATAGGACCTACATAGGACCTACTATCGTAGGTCCTGATAGACTTGATTCCTTTAATTGTTCCAATAACCATGTATATATAAGCAATGATAATTATATGCAGGAAGATGAATCCTTGAATTATAATGATTCACTACTACAATAGTGTATAACTCTAACTGCATGCACCACGTGACCATGTGAGGAGTGAGGATGTTGTACATGTCCAACACCTCACGTGTAAGCATAAACATGCATTAACTATTTCCCTGTTTACATGGACATGTATTACTTATTTCCTTATTTACTGCCTGTGCATATTGCTGGAACCATATGTAGGGAAGGGATTTTATAAATTTCAGTGGCGTAGGAGCTGCATGGCCGCTGCACTTTTTCATATGAGAAAAATAAATTAAAATATAGGTTAACTTATGATACGGGCAGCATTGATGTAATTCAATCAGCTGGGCAGCTGCTGCTAGTGAATTATTCATTATACGAGCATGTATTGATGTAATTCAAATCAGCTGAGCAGCTGCTGCTAGTGAATTACATGCTGTTGCAAGTGTCATTATGGCGACTTCAGCTAGCTTTCCTGAACAAGCGCACCAACCAAGATTGTATCCCTTTCCGAAAAGAAGCTTCGGTAATCAGGTACCTGCGCAACGTAGTTTTCAACCATCATGGTTCGACAAGTGGCCTTGGCTGCACTATCTGGAAAGTAGCGATGCTGTTTTGTGTATTACATGCGCGCAGGCAAGATCTCACAACAAACTAAACTGATCACTTAATATGGATTTAGCGTTTCTCTCAACTGGTTTTTCGAATTGGAAAGATGCAACAAGAAAGTTTGCACAACACGAATCTAGCAAGTGCCACACGGAATCTGTGTTAAAAATGCTAGCATTGCCATCCTCTACACCCAATATAGCGGAAGCCTTGTCGTCCCAAACGCAGATTTGATCGTCGAAAGTGTTTTGATATGCCAGTCTCGTCGAAAGTGAATAATGTTTTCACTTAAAAATAAGTGCGTTTTGGGGTGTGTTTTTCTACGCAAAAAGCGTTGACTTCTGGGGCGGAGCCCCAGACCCCCATGGGGGAGCTTACAGCGCTCTCCCATACCCTCTGGCTGGTTGGGAGGGGCGCCCCCCTCCCCGGGGGACTCCGCCATTTAACTTTGGCCGCTGCACTTTTTATTCCCTTCCTACGTACGCCACTGAATTTATGGTGACCCTGTGGGTCATATGTACACATCACATGTAAAGTATTCACGCGTCCTGGTAAGGTTTATGCACCATATACTTTTCTTTGTATGATTTATCACTGAAACCAGTTCTGAACATCCCATTCCATGCAATAAGAGCCCACTGACATGTCCCGTCCCCCATGCACAACTCCCCTGAGGAATCAGGTGCTTGTTCAATTCATTTAAAAACTATATGTGCCATTGTCTGTTGTAATAATCTTGGGCAGATCCCTGCATTCGCATAAAAATCTGCAAGGATAGAATACAGTGAATCAGATTATTAGTGTGCATGGCCATTTGTAAATCTGCAGTTAAATTAATTAAGGTAGTCTTAATAGATTCTGTGGCTAAAAATCTAAGTTGCATGTCTCACCGTGTCATTCATTTCTTTGACCGTTCCAGGCCAAATAAACCGTTCACTGATCCTGCTCAAAGTTCCTTCACTCCTATGTGCCCGGACAACATTCATGCAGAATACGAGGCTGCTCTAACTTTCTTAACTCCAACAAATATTATTTCCATTGTCTATAATAAAGCACTACCCATGACTTGCGGACGACACAATTGTGTGCATTAGTCAAATTGAAATGAAAAAACCTTGCCCTTCTTCTTCTTCTTAAAGTTACTTTCACAACAAATTTCTGAGCCTTTCTTTGTATGTATCGCTTGCGTGCTACGCTTGCACCCATCGGGTACATTTCTTACCAAGTACTCATATGCTTATTCTACTAGGTTCCCATTTTTGTCATCTCCCTCTTTCACTTAAATCAGCCATTTTCACATAGAATAAGATTAATCTCCACGTGTTCAAGGTGTTTATGTGCCCGGACCAGTTTTGGATTAACCGGACAAATTTTTGGCGTCATTTTAGGTCCGGCCGGACCACTTTTGGTCGCCAAAATTGGTCCGGCCGGACCAATTTTGTCCCCGGACCAAATTTTTCGTGACAGGAAGATTTTGCGCATTGCCTCTAACAACAAACTTGCGGGTGTTTCGCCATAGTAGATTACTTTGTATGCCTTTTTTTAAGCAAGAGGGATAGTGGTCACGTTTGTACACTACAACTTGGCGATGTTTGCTCGTAAGTATCGGCGCGACTTAATCATAGATTGACGGTGGTATTGTGACTTAAGTCGACTGACTTAAGTCACAAATCTTAGTTACTAGAAATTATATTCACGTGGTCTGTCAAAACTTAGTTACCATTCATGTGGCTGATTATGTACACTGATAGGATGGCTACAAAATCTATGAATGTCATAAGGAAGCATACACAAGCAAAATGCAGAACACAAGTTGGGGTATAACATGGATACAATTTCACTGTACAATGTGCTTCACTAAACATGCGCTGCCTTGTCTTGATTTTAGTCCACACAAAGAAACAGTCTGGTTCTTTGCTGTATCTGAGCAAACTATGCAATAATTCTTGCAAGGATTCCTGCATATACTGCATAGCCTGCTAGCATAAGTACCAGTGCACTGTTCCGAATTCTTGTTGTACATCGGAAGAGAACTGAGTGGTAGAATATTGTGAGGTAAAGCTGCATTTTCAGTTTCAACTCTTGCATGAGTAGCCTGGATGCCAACACTATTTTGCAGTAGCAAGCCTTTGGCAACAGCTTCTGTGAAATCAGAGTGACTGAGCCTTGTACCTCCTGGGTGGAACTTCTTATACAAAAGGTAAGCATCAGTTTCAACAATGCCAAGAACTGTTGCCACAACACGACTTGCCCAAGACTGGGTTCGCCAGGCTGTTTCCACTGAATGCTAAGCCTCCTTGACGCATATGATTATTAATGTCTACAAGTAAATAAAAAACATTCTCTATGAGAAAGTTGGTGGCATATAGGATTTGAAGGCAATGGTGGTGTAAAAAGGAAGGAAACAAGGGTCTAATAATAAGGGAAAATGGAATAGTCCTATATTTAGCACACGAACAACATACTATATCCTACATATAGAAATGTGCTAAATATAGGACTATTCCATTTTCCCTTATTATTAGACCCTTGTTTCCTTCCTTTTTACACCACCATTGCCTTCAAATCCTATATGCCACCAACTTTCTCATAGAGAATGTTTTTTATTTACTTGTTTCATTGATTTTTATTCATACCCGATTATGAGCCGTATAGCATGTTAAGTAATCCATCTTGATATGAGAGGGAGGTTGTAAAGGTACGACATACCTTTGAGTGACCTTAACTCTTTCGCCGAGCGAGATGCACGTTCAGGACTATGGCAATATCGCTGTCTTTTTTCAGGATCTGCTCGATACCTTGCACGTCGAGAGGTCCGTTCCTTTTCAGGATCTGAGGGGGCTTTAAGGGGCGGCCGAAATAGAAGAGAGGTTATTAATTGTCGCCCCAGCGCGATCGAACCCACGAACGCATTTTGTATCGGGCCAGACTGAAGCAGACAGCACCGTCCCCCCCCCCCCCCTCCCCCCCCCCCCCCTTCCTACAGTCTACTAATCGCATCTCGATACCTTGCGCGTCGAGAGGTCCGTTTCTTTTCAGGCTCTGCTCGATATTTTTCACGTTGAGAGGCCCGCTTCTTTTCAGGCTCTGCTTTGTAGTTCCGCTCGGGCTGAATCTAATACGTCGACTCTAGTTTTGAGGTACTATGCTCGTCGTCTTTTCCTGACGTGAAGGCATTTTGAAAAAAAAAAAAACAACTTCACTAAGTTACAAAGAGCGTCAAACTTACAACGATCGAATAACAAGAACGATTATAGTACGCACGTGCACGTTGTTAAAAATACATAATCGCCACAGTTAATTACCACTACGTGTAGTGCCCAGACCGTACACATTTGATTACATGATGTATACTGCTAGTACTTCGTATAAAGAGCGAAGTAGGACCTATCCGAGTCGTGTCAGTGCAGTAAGCTTAACTATACGTGATTTGCTAACACAACCACCGATATATGTCATGTAGCCTCGAGACGTTTTGACCACAGAAGCGAAAATGCCAACGAATTCTGAAGCCATTGGTGTGATTTTCATTTCTTAAAAGTGTTCCTATCCCGAGTTATGCGTGGTCAAGAACAAGAAGAAGAAGAAGAAGAAGAAGAAGAAGAACGAGAAATACGTGGGACTGGGTACGAGTTTCGAAAATTGTTTTGTTCTCTACAACCACGCGGTTCTGTGACATCAAACAAACACGAAACTACTTGTTGTTACCTTCTTGTACGACGACGATAACAAGGTAAGCCATCCGCTCGTTGGGAGTCTTGTTAGAAGCGGGGCGCGTTTTTTTAATGACATTCATAATCGGGGTCAAATCCTATATGAGAGTTACTAACGTAACTCTCGATGATGGATGCTGCATCAAAATAACTTTCTACAACTTTCTTCCGTTTGACTGTTTTGTTGTATACTTCTGTCTGCCCAACTTCATCCCCATCTTCATCTAGCATCTCTCTCCATCTCCGCTTATTGGAAGGTTTTCCAGGAAAATGCGTCGATACAAAACACTTTCTCACTTTGTCCCCCCATGCATGTGCCATGATGTTATGGCCTTCCACATCGGATGTAAGTGTGATGTCATCACCAATCTCTTGGAATTCTACTTCATCAATATACTGTTTCGGATACATCCGAGTAGCAGTCTTTACCAAGCCTGTAAAATGAAGTCCATTTTTCCGACAAGCAACAGCAGTAGCAACACTAGCAAATGCTGAATCTGCACTTACAGCCCTTCCTGACCCATGCCATGGTTTGGTCAGCCTAAGAAGCTGAGCTGTTCCATCAAGCTTATATTCTGCCATATACTCCATATCTGCCATTACGTCTGCACCTTCTTGTATTTCGAGTTGTAGTATAACCTTCGTGTCAGCATCTGCACAATCCTTAAGTTCGCAGCCTACTCCTTTAGGCTTCCTCTCAATCCGTGTCACATGGGGCATTCCACCTGAGCAGAAGTCTCCATCTTTGCCCCTCCATGATGACACAGACTCATCTATACACAGCTGCCATCCAGGATACAGCTTTTGTACTCTACGCTGATTGAAACCTTCAATCAGGCGGCGAACAGGTGCCCACTTGTCATCAACAACCTCATGCACTGGGCAAAATGATAGGTATCGTAGTAGAATTTCAAAACGATCACGCGTCAGACCGTATCGCTCCCCAAAACGAGGGGCAGGGAAAAGACCATCTTCAGTGGACCACAAATCTCGCCTACCTTCCGAGGTCCTAGTCAGAGAATATAGGGCACCAAATACTGCCAATACTTCTTCTTCTTTGGCATTTACACATCCTTGAGGCAAGTGGTCTGAAGTCCAGATGCTGATGTCTGGTAACATTTGGGACGGAAACGACATCATCCAATAGTCCAATGGTGTCCTCTGTCTCTCATCCACGTCATTGTTCCACATAATGTGTCCTCCGAATTTAGGCATACACCTCCAGTCTTCAAGGATACCATCAACGACCTTCCATTCAATTCCATGGCAATGCAAGACGTTAGCACTGAGAGTGGTGTCAACCTCTAGAGCTGGTTCATGCTGTTGTGCTATACGTGGTAATGCAGGGGAAGCTGGCTCAACCGCTGAAATGGAAGGCGGAACGTGTGCATCACTGTTACTGTTTGCTTCATTGGTGGCCGTGGCCTGACGTTTCAGGCTGCGCAACGAAAAGGCTTTCGTCACCTCGACCTCACTAAAATAGACTACGTATTTCACACTTCTTCCATGTCCTTCAGGTTTCTGGACTATCCCATACAGTTCTTTAGTTGTAGACAGCCTGCCAAACCTCTGTTTTGCTGGCTTTTTACCCAGGACCTTGCTTGCGCTGCACGATACGCGATCTCCAACCGACAATGGCATCTCCAAAACAGACGCGGAACACACGATTTAGTTTTTGTGCCTTATTTATATTAATTCTATTGGAAACAGAAACTGTCTTGTGCGGTTGAAAGCACAGTGCAATGCTTTGCATGCGTCATGAAAGGAAAAAATTGTATATAGATATACATGCAGAAAGTCCCGCCTGCGTGGTGTGTAATAAGATTCATAGATTTTGTAGCCATCCTATCAGTGTACATAATCAGTCACATGAAAGTAACTAAGTTTTGACAGACCACGTGAATATAATTTCTAGTAACTAAGATTTGTGACTTAAGTCAGTCGACTTAAGTCACAATACCACCGTCAATCTATGATTAAGTTAAGTCGTTAATTGCACAATTGATTGGCTTACGTCATTATGCCCTCTCCTACTTTCATAGATTAGACTAAAATTGCGTCGACGACTTCAACCGCGCCGCTAAGCAAACAAGACACTGATTTCACGTACTTGTAAACGCGGCCTACTTACCATCACCGATATTTTGTTTGCATGATCATAATTATTCAGTACTCCAAATAGTGCCCGAATGTGCGGAATGCAGGTGTTAATTAGTGTTGATTTGGCTCGTTTCCAATCCGGTATAAAATATCTACAGTATGGTAAATCGTGCTTGTCACGCTGCATGAAAAATGGCATCGGATCAAACTTCGACGAATGCTCTAATCTTTTCAACATTCGATGCCTGGGTGTACATAAAAGAGTACTACGGAAAGCTGAACTGCTGGCACCGTAATCCATTGAAGTACCTTCACGAGTTCTATACGTCTCGCTTCGAGAGGGGCGCCAATCTGAAGATACTCAACTACGGGTGTGGTCCGGTCGTCGCTTTCGAGGCCAGCGCCGCTCCTTACGCGCGGGAAATCGTGCTCGCTGACTACGTTGAACAAAACAGGGCCGTTGTGAAATTATGGTTGGATAAAGACCCGAGTAGACCAGACTTCAGCGCTCTGGAGAAGTACGAGGTCGAGGAGCTGGAAGGACTGGGTCCTGACGAAGTGGAAGCCAGACAGGATGCTGTACGCCGCCTCGTTACCGTCTGTAGCTGTGATATTTTTCAAGACCCGCCCATCGAGAAAGGGTACGAAGGACCCTACGATGTAGTATACACGGCTTCGTGCCTTGAAGGTGTGGTATCCAGCATTGAAGAATTCGGAACGGCTGTGTCGAAACTGTGCGACCTCTTGAAGCCTGGAGGCTGGATCGTGATGGCTGTGTGTCTAGGAACAGAAGATGGCACTTTGAATGTCTGCTACATTGGTTCGAGTAAGTTCGTGGAAATAAAACTGAGTTCGGGAAGCCGACATTATTGCGATTCTACAGGAGCGCTGTGGATTTGAACGAGAGCACATTACCATATTTCCCCTCGTCAGCCTATCTGCGGAGCCGTTAGCGAGTCACTTGGTGGATATGATGTACGTTATAGCCCAGAAGAACTAAAAGCATTTGTAGCGCACCGATTGCGAGACGAAACTGACTGTATGGTAGACTTTTGAGATCACATGAATATCTATGTCACGTTGCTTTTTTAGAAAAATATTTGTTTCGAGTAGCGGTAAGCTATCATCTTTAGGGCAGACGCCTATTGGGCTGTTCCAGTAATTAACTGCTGGCGCAGTAATTGGATTGTATAGACAAAACGATGAATGTCATATTAATGCGTTGATTTGGAATAAACGGTATTCATCGGCAGTACTGGAGGACTATTCCAATTTAAAGTAAATAAACGAGATTCATGGTTTGGTGCATAAGGTCTATAAAAGTCGCTGTTGCGTGATTGACATGATCCGCAATATATTGTTAACGCGCATCAACATCCACAATGCAATCGCAATGGACGCAGTCACTATCGTGTCTATTTTCCTTTCACTTTAAGCTTCAGTAACAAAAGAAGGAATAGTGTGTCACCACAATAAAGTGTATGGGGAAAAAAAAACATGCAAGATAAAAAAAAACATGCAAATAAATCAATTGAAATGAGTACTTATTCAAGTTATAATGGGCTACTCCATTCAATGACCGTACAGGGGTACGGGTGGAAAAATAGTTATTAATGGTGGTTAGCTTTGATATTCGCATTATCCAGGGGGATTTATTAACTGTCCGGGGTAATTTATTTAGTGTCATCTGTACCCCTGTACGGTCATTAAATGGAATAGCCCAATAGTTATACAACTGATTTGGTGTCGTAAGTATGTGCTTTATAGTGCATGGTAACACACAGTACTGCTTTGAACATGTTCCTTTTTTTTTTTTACTGAAGCTTAAATTGAAAGGCAATGTTTTCTTATAGACGGTGTCCGAGTTGCGTAATGGCTAATACACGATAATGACTGCGTCAATAGCGGTTAGCGATTTGACTACATTGCGATTGCGTCATGGATGTTGACGAGCGTTAAAATGTTTTGCGGATGATGTCAATTACGCAACAGCTTACTTTTACAGGGTCATTGGAAAGTCGCGCAAAATCTTTGAATTACCGTAGAACTGGTATAACTCCAGAGCTGAGTATGGAAAAATTATGCTATTGAACCAAAAACATGCCAGTGATTAATATAAAGTTATTAAATAGTAGTTTTAAAAGGTACTGCTCAGTTTATTTAATGTGTAATGTACCGGGCGTCCTCCCGGGGATACAATTGTCTACCGCGGTGTACAGATAATAAATTTATTCACGTTCTGCCAGTTTAACATCCCTTTTATATTTGACGGTGCATGCACGTTGTTCAGGTCCTTTGGAGTTTGGCCCGAAATCTCCAAGCTATAATATTTTTTCTTCGTTCCGAGTCAGCGCGCCAAAGTGAAGCTATTAGATTGCGATACGCGTGGTTACCGTCAAATAAAAAAGGGATGTTAAACTGGCAGAACGTGAATAAATCTGTACACCGCGGTAGACAATTGTACCCCCGGGAGGACGCCCGGTACATTAGACATTAAATGTTCAATTCTGGAGTTATGCCATTTTGCGCAAGTATTGAGATGCGGTAGTCTATCCGATGCAGTATGATATGCATGGTTTCAGTATTCATAGTGGATCATTAAAATTAATGTATATCCGTACAACTCGACAACATCCCTTTGCTTTTTTTTTTACGCCTTTTTTCGGTCCAGTAAACGCGTAAAGATCCTTTGGGGTCCCTTCTGCGGTTTTCCTGTCAGTAATCAAACAGTGCCCGCGGTGGTGTATAAAAAATAGAATGCATAGTACATGTACATGTGCTCAACAGTATTTGCAATCACAGCTATACAGCGGTGCGGTCGTGCACATTACGCTGTTACATAACTAGATCAGTGTCCCAAATGTGCAATACCATTACTATTGTGAGGTAGTTCACCTATTTGTACATGTGTACGAAGGTGCACCATATGCAATCAGCAGTTGCAAGGGCTCGAATAATGTCTGCTTTGACTCTGCAAATAAATGGAGATGTCCATATACCAATCCGATTGCACTGAGCTGCGCAGGATAGAGACTACCCAGCAGATATCCCACGGACTGCCCATCATGATCACTATAATGGCAAGTTTTTGGCAAATACACTACCAATGTGAACCAAAGTATTAACTTTTAGTACTTCAAAATAGCATGCCTTGCTGG
This sequence comes from Eunapius fragilis, assembly GCA_963681505.1. NCBI lineage: Eukaryota > Metazoa > Porifera > Demospongiae > Spongillida > Spongillidae > Eunapius > Eunapius fragilis. The sequence goes on from OY811993.1 coordinate 2,941,357, forward strand.
TTTATACCATGAACAACATGTTGTGCACTAATCAAATAAGCATATGTAAATATCTTATGTGTGTAGATGTTAGTCCAACAGAATATACTTATACAGTGATGCTGCACAATAATATTTAACACACGTGTTGAAGGTTAATATGTGATTGGCAAACACTATCCGATTGCTGATTCTAAACATTGTATCCTTTTGTGTATTATGTTAAGCCTAAAGCGTTCACTTTCATAAAAGAACACTTTTCATATGGCCATTGTAATGCATAATCGATGGTATAATCTTGTAGGGGGGCTGGTGACCTATTCAATGATGGTATGTACCACATTAAAATTCACCTGAAGAACATTCCATTTTTGGATGAGAAGCCTCCTAACCAGCTCGACAGGTCAGTGTGATATAATTTACCTCCACTGTTGCCCACTATTACCCACACAGCCTGTTGGCACAAAACATTATGAGCAAGGGTATCAGCTTATTGTATCCCACAACATGGGTGGGATCTCTGAACCATCTTCTGTGCTCCACAACACATTGTGCCTTCCCTATGGTCACTCCACTCACCTCCGGTGCAAAGCCACCTCAGAATATGACATGAGCCGGTCTTGCATATTCTTTTGCTACCACAGACAGTGACTTTGTCCCTACCAGCAGATGAAGCTGTCTTGCTAAAACATGTTGGACGATGCAAGAGGCTGACATTTTCAACTGGCATGACATAATCATACAACCAGCACACAATTAGGAACTGTGTGGTGCGGTACAAAAAACCTTCAGTATCCGTGCCATCAGCAATATTTCAGATGACTAGAGCAAGGGAAGATGTACCTCTTGTTCTTCATGCATGGCATGATCCTCTGCACCCAGCTGATCCTGATATTGAAACACAGTATCTTCTTTAATGATACTGATCAGGTATGAACTTTTTGTTATATTGTTATCTCCTTGCATTAGTCTTGTCTGAAATTTGGCCATTTACCAATAGTATGGGAAATGTTTTGGGTAGTTCATACCGATTTAATTGTGGGGGGGGGGGGGGCCAATTTTTTCAGGAAATGCATAGTTTTTAGATGATCTGCATGTTTATGTACATGTGCATGTATTCTTTATACACAAAATGGGGAGCAGCCAATGAAATGCACAGTAAAACGTTATGTTTTTCAACCTCTAGCCAGAAACCCAACCTGAGCTAACACACAAGCAGATGATGAACGGATACCCTCAATTTAGCGCCATTGATGATGTCGGCAAATTAGATGATGGAGACTCAAAAAAGCTCATGGTGATTGCATTAGTACAAGGCCTGAGTTGCCAGGTTTAGGTACTTGTTATGCATATGGGATCGAGGCAGCGAAATGGGACCTAGCGCATATTTTTCAAATTTTCAAATTATTTAAAGAGACACCTATGTTATCTACAACTTATTTCTTACGGACTGGAAATTTGCCTGTCCATCATAGAGTTACACGGTCCTGAATTTTTAATTACGCGTACATTTTAATTTACTTTGATGATCCTTCCTTATAATATGCACTAGGTCCCTTTTCGCTGCCTCGACCCCATATATATAAAGTACAGTCAGGGCAATATATTATTTCACAAACAGGCTTTCTTGTACTGAAAAGGATTACATACAATGTGCATACATGCAGACCAATGCATTTTAATAACCCTGCCCTTTCGGAAGACCAAGGTTGAGGGTATAGTGAGTCACAGGTAGTTTGTCTGTACATATGCACTTAGCCTACAATCATGCACTACTACCATTTACATTGTCTACCTGTTACTTCGGATGTGACCTCTACATGAACCCCTGTACATGTCCCTACACCATATCAATCCAAGCTCCTCTTCCACAAGTGTTCATTCTCTTTCGTACAATAGGACTTCGTCACCTACCTGTGGTCAAGGCATATGGATTGGTGAGTTTTGAAAATGTCTTCTAAACAGGTACAGTGTACATCGATGCTGTGCAGCATAGAATATCATTCGTTAATCTTAAACCACAAATTCACATTCCGTCAGTGATGGATGCAATATATTGACTGCAATGGTAAGGACTTGCAAACATCACAGGTTTAATAAGTGGATCTATACACATGCATACATTTGTATGCATCTAGCCAACATATCTCCACTAGCAAATAATTCAGACAGATATAAAAAGTGCATGTACATTTTTCCAAAGTGTTGAAAGGAGAGCTAGCTGAACTGGGATGCTTCAATGTGCAGAGGCGTTCTGCAGTGGTGGTGGTGGGTTGGGTCTACCAAATGTTGGTCCCAGACCTCCCGTGTAAAATAAGTTTAATTGGCAAAAGTTAATCTACATCACTAAAAAGTGTGCATGTGTGTTGTGTGATTGCATGCATTGCATGTGTGTGTATGTGTGTGTGTGTGTGTGTGTGTGTGTGTGTGTGTGTGTGTGAGGGGGTGAATACCAAATTTCTCCCCGGGGAGTATTTCAGAAAAAGTGAAATTGCACCAGAATTATGACAGTGCACATTGATTCACACTGCTTAAAAAACTTGTGTTACTGCTTTACCCTTGTAATTTTGTGTATTTATCAGTAAATATTATATGCAAAAATAAGCATTAAATGCAATGCAACATAGTAGTCACATGATTTGAGTCACATTTGATCACATGTTGTACTCTGTTAGTGATAATTATTTTGATCTGGCAAAATTCTGAAGTTGCAAATCATTGATGTGTGTTCCATGCCTATTAACAAAAATCTGCATTCCACCATTATCCCTTTTCTTTTTTTTGACCCCATTGAGACCAAAAAATCTAATCCCACCCACTTCTACACTATCCAATTCAATATGTGAATATGATTATAGTACTATACAACAAACCAGCTCAGTTGGTACAGCATACGATGAGAACGAAAAGGTGCAAGTTCCATGGAATGATTAATTTGGGGATTTTCAGCTTTGATAAGTGGAATGCTTTTAATTGCATTGCATGTGGCGTACAACAAGAGGATTAGTCTCATACCCAGACCCAGACCTGTACATGTGTAGAAGGTAGGTCTTTTAAGGCACCCTCAAACAACCAGACTCGACTTCTTGGCGCCATCTTGCACCCACATGTTATGCCTATATAGCTGATGGCTTGTTCTCATAGCTAATATTCAATGGACGCGCGGTTTGCAGGTGACTAATTTACCTTATGTCTTAACCAGAGCTTTTTATCAGCGTTGACGTGATCTTTGGCCTATATGCACCATAACATTATGCACCACAAGGTCATCGCGTGGGCATGGCGCCCCGATATGTGGAGGTGTTGCATCGTGAATATAGTTGTTTCTACCATATATATCTTCATTTCGTTGGTATAAAACGAGTATTACATTGCAGACCTCTAGGGCGTACGTACGTTGGGGTCAAGTTAGTAGAAATCGCCCGCATTTACAGGGCAACCGAAATATCAAGGACTTTGCATGCTAACATTCAATGTAATCTCAATTTCCATACTTACTTTTCATTATGGTATGACTGAGCCCTAACCCCTTCTGCCTATCTATACTTCGTATATGTACATGTGCATATGCTTTTCACCCCCTTTTTGTTTCTCTGAATAATAATACTTTCAACACATTACATATTCAAGATGGTTCATTGTATCTGAATGATGCTGCAATTTGGTGGCCATTTGTAGCCACATGTTTGATGTGAATTAAGTACAAAGCAGTGTAATTATGAGCACTGCATGAATGCAATGATCGTATTATAAAATTTTCTGTAAAGAATTTTGAATTTTAAAGTAATGATCCAGGTTGCATTGACTGGAATACTACTTGCCTGATACATAAAAATTACAGGCAAATTGATTTACAGTATCACAGGGAAAAAAAATTGTGTTCCCAAACATGATTCACCTTAGAATCTCAAATATATATCCATAATTATAATGCATGATAATATTATATTACAAAGCAAATGTATCAACGAGTGAATATGTTCCAAGGTTTTGGGATCACAGCATTTTCTTCTGTGCATCAAAATGATAGGTAATATTAAAGCTGCATTGGCAACAAGGAACTTGAGTTTGGGGAGGACTAAGAATGAAATGTAGGTAGGTTTGCTTATCAAGGTTGTGAAGTTTTCAGGGATTGGGTTTGTTGTGTAGTAAGGTCTGTTAAAGATATATGATATTGTTGCGCTCGCGCTAGGCGTTCTTTTTTCTCTGCCTCAAGCCTCTCTTTATGTTCTGATTCCATCAACCTCTCATCGTTATTTCTTTTTTGTCTAAAATAGAGGTTTAGGCAGTTTTATTTGTACAAGGCTAAGTACTTGGTTCCATGTACAGACTTGTTTTGCTAGGAGGTGGTAAGCATTTTTAGGGTATCGTTTACATAGACTTAGACGCAAAGTACATTCACACCAATGAATACAATTAGAACACTACACCGTCCATCTTCTCTTTGATAAGATTGAAGACTTAACTTCCAAAATCGCGACTGGTTTTGGAAACGTTTGCGTTCCTTCTTCAGGCGAGATGGTGAGCACGTTATCACTGGGCGGAAAATGATTCTGAGCACGTTGTTACTTCCACGCGGGTTAATTAATTGTATTATGTTATGTGCACATTGTTACTCCCACGCGTCTCAAGTGGGTTAATTAATTGGGCGTCTAATTATCTGTTTATTTATTCTTCGCCAAGTTAGATTTTTGTACATGTATAGAGGGGATTCGGCAACGTTTGTAAGTGTCACGACGCTGGCCATCATCTGGAAAGGCAAGCGGAGTTTCCCTTTTTATTCTGGCTCTAACCAACATATCTCGTAACGAGCGGTTTCACTTCAATGCTATGCGGGGTGGTTCTGGATACAGCTTGTTTAGAAGAGGGTCTTTTTTTTTGACATCCAACCATGGATTTCTTCTCTGACAAGAGGTATGTGCGTGTTGTATGTGAGTGATATGACCGGGGTGTCTGACAGTTTGGATTTCTTTCTCTGTGTATAATTTGTTGTCTGTTTTTGAAATGTACTGTTTTGAGTAACGTCTTGCAATTGATTGCTTTTTCTTTGTATCCCCTTGCCAGGAGAGCTCTGAAAAGGTGTTTGCTGTTGAAAGTTTGAGTTGTCTGTGTTGGTTCTCAGGAATCTATGGGCTTCACCGATTGACTGTTCCCTTAGGGTGAAAAGAGAAACCATGGACAAAAGTCTGTTTGTTTGTTGGTTTTGTGTATGTTTTGATGTCCAGTGTTTGGTTATTCTAGAAGTTTGTACCTTTGTATAAGGTAAAAAATGCTTTCCTTACAGTACAGATGCACATTATTGCATTCAAAATAGTTTTGTCTACAATTATTCGATTATTCAAAGCTCACAGTGGCTGTAGTTTATAACCTCCCCTTCGACCTGACTTGCTGACATGCCCCCTCCCACACACACACATTTTGCGAAGGCATAATCAGTTCAGTGCATGCAGATGGACTATGGAAAAAGACGCATTTATAATATTGCATCCTTCATCTGTTATATAAACTGCATCCATGCACCATTTTGAACCCATGCATGCATGGCTTATACTGAGAGCCATGCATGCAGAGCAAGTTGGATGGGAAACCTTGAAACCATATATATAATATATAGAGCTGTCTTTGTGGAGTCATCGGGGGGGGGGGGGGGGGGAGGGGGGGGGGGGGGAGGGGGGGGGGGGGGGGGGGGGTAATGTGCATGAGGTTAGAGCTGGTTGTAAGGCCAGAGCTGGTGGTGGGGCAAGGGTTGGTTGTGGGGTGTCATGGCTCAGAAATAAGCACATTCGGAAATAAGCACATTTGCAAATAAGTAGTTATTCTCCCAGTTCTTATGGCAACTTATCCATCTAATTGCTAGTAATGAGTTCACAGCTTACACACCAGTAAACAGGGTTGCGCTCTGTGTACACATTGTGGGTGTAGAACTATAAGGATTGAATGACACACACACACGCACAAATGCACAACAGACCCGCATTTAGAAAGTGGAATGTTTTACACACTGTTTTTACGTTAAAGCACCACCTCCAACGTGAGACCAACCGTCGGTACTTGAAAATTAACTACACCTTGCTGCTTCGCTTTGCATAGAACATGGGCTTCTAACTTAGGCTCGAACTCAATGGGTATCATCATCCTAGCAACGTGTTCAACATGGATGAGGTTGGTTAGAGCAATACCTAATCACAGTTACTTATTGCCCAATGAAGATAACGTGTGTAAAGTTGGTCGTGGTGCGAGAGCCATGAAGGCCAGGAAGCGTCTTACGATCATCACTCCACTTCCCAAATGCCCTTGCTTCTTAAAACATTCCACATTCAAAATGCAAACCTGTGTGTGTGTGTGTATGTGTGTGTGTGTGTGTGTGTGTGTGTGTGCGTGTGTGTGTGTGCGTGTGTGTGTGTGCGCGCGCGCGCGCGCGTGCATGCACATGTGTGCATGTGTTTCTTTTATCTTGCAAATTAAATGGTTTACACCCACAATGTGTACACAGAGTGCAACCCTGTTTACTGGCATGTAAATTGTGAAACTCTTTACATAATGGAAGGTTGGATGGATAAGGTTTTGAACACCAACTAAGATCTGGCTGAACCATTAAAATGCAGCTACATGTACAGTACTGTAAGGGTTGTTGTGAAGCCATGCAGGGCTGGTTGTGGGGTAAAGGGGTATAAATAGGCAACTCAATGAACCAATTATGTTTTCAGTAAAACATTAGTTTACTGAAATTTTACTAGAAATTCATAGTGTTGCACACAACATGTTGCCTACATGTAGTGTATGGTACTGTAAAGCCATACAGGGCTGGTTGTGAAGGTTGGTTGTGGGACCAGAGCTGGTTGTAGTGCAAGGGCTGTAGGACCAGAGCTGGTTGTTGGGCAGCGGCTAGAGTTGCATGGTTGTGGAGTCAGGGCTGATTGTGAATCCAGGGCTGGTTTTGGTGCATGGGCTGGTTGCTGGTGGGGCCAGAACTGGTTGTGAGGTAAGGATTGTTGTGAAGACATGCAGGGCTGGTTGTGAAACCAGGGTTCATTGTGGAGCAAGGGCTGGTTGCGCATGAGGCCAGAGCTGGTTGTGGAGCAAGGGCTGGTTGTGCATGGGGCCAGAGCTGGTTGTGGGGTCAGGGCTGGTTGTGAAGCCATGCAGGATGGCGCAAGGGCTGGTTGTGGGGCCAGTGCTGGTTGAGACCCCTCGGGGGTTGTGGGGCCAGAGCTGGTTGTAGTGCCAGGCCTGTGGTTGTGAAGCCAGGTTGTGGAGCAAGGCGTGCTTTCTGGGAATACCGTCATGAATCTGATCGAATGTTATAGAAGGACAAAACATAACGTAACCGCGTACTTATTTGTATCTCGTGCTTGTCCCCGCTGCATGAAAAAATGGCATCGGATCAAACTATGACGAATGCTCAAATTTTTTCAACATTCGATGCCTGGGTGTACATACAAGAGTACTACGGAGGGATGGACTTGTGGCACGGTAATGCATTGAAGTACCTTCACGAGTTTTATACATCTCACTTCGAGAGGGGCGCCAACCTGAAGATACTCAACTACGGGTGTGGTCCGGTCGTCGCTTTCGAGGCCAGCGCCGCTCCTTACGCGCGGGAAATCGTGCTCGCCGACTATCTTGAACAAAACAGGGCCGTTGTGAAATTATGGTTGGATAAAGACCCGAGTAGACCAGACTTCAGCGCTCTGGATAGGTACGTGGTCGAGGAGCTGGAAGGACTGGGTCCTGACGAAGTGGAAGCCAGACAGGATGCTGTACGCCGCCTCGTTACTGTCTGCAGCTGTGATATTTTTCAAGACCCGCCCATCGAGAAAGAATTCATAGGGCCTTACGATGTAGTATACACGGCTTCGTGCCTTGAAGGCGCGGTCACTAGCCTTGAAGAATACGGAACGGCTGTGTCGAAACTGTGCGAACTCTTGAAGCCTGGAGGCTGGATCGTGATGGCTGTGTGTCGAGGAACTGAAGAAGGCACGTTGCATGTCTGCTACGTTGGTTCGAGTAAGTTCGTGGAAATAAAAGTTCGACATTATTGCGATTCTACAGCAGCGCTGTGGATTTGAGCGAGAGCGCATTACCATATTTCCCCTTGTCAGCCTATCTGGGGAGCCGTTAGCGAGTAACGTGGAGGATATGATGTACGTTATAGCCCAGAACAACTAAAAACATTTATAGCGCACCGATCGCGAGACGAAACTGTACGCTATAGAGATCACATGAATATCTATGTCACGTTTATACGCTCGGTTTTTGGTAATTTACAGAATAAACATATTTTGTATATGTCAGTTTTCTGCCAGACCACACGCTCTGCATGAACATACATGTATCCAAACCGTATATACATGCATGCTCATACTTCTCTACTAATTACAGAATGAATGCTATTGCATCACGCGATATGAAAGATCTCTGGAACAAAAATAGTGAACGAGACAAATTTTTGTGTAGAGCACAGCAAGAGGTATACAATTATTGCAATCCTATATCGGCGGGCTTCTTCATTAATAAGCGTTGAAACAGACAAGCACTTTGACAGTAATGCAACGCCAGGAATGTTACAAAGAACATTGGCCATATACCACGAGAGATATACAAAACACTTCTGGTTGAATTATGGAACAATAGTTTAATAACTGGTAATAGGAGACGAGGAAAAGTTATCGAGGCATCAACCGATGAATTACATTGCACAGACACTGACTCACAGCCATAACAGATATATATTGTGTACATTGTACATGCATGATTTAGTAAAATAATGAATGCTATGACACGTTATCAATTGTAGAGGAGTTTATTAACGAAGCGAAATTATGTTATTGAAGATAACTGCAGTGTTGAGATTGTAATTACCCGCGATGGTAATTAATTTTTTGTCTTGATTTTTGTATAGCATTGCTTTATTTTAACGGAGTGAAAGATGCAATTCCAATTCAAACTGTTTTGATTATTTAGAATTCAATGTGAAATAAAATGCAAAATGACCGTCGATGTATAGCGATTTCTCCATATGGTTACTGATGAGACAAGGTGGAATGGCTAATCAAATGGCAATTGATCCATGCTGGTTTGAATGGTGCTGCCTTTATGCGCGATTGGTGGAAATTACCCATAGACGGACGCCTTGTACAATAATTTTATTGCACGTATTACGGAATTCAAATGTTTCGTGTCCACAATTGCTGGCCATGAGCTGCGCAGTCATCCTGATAGAGACTACCCAGCAGATATCCCACGGACTGCCCATCATGTTCACTATAATGGCAAGGTCATTACTGTTTTGGCAAATACATTACCAATGTTAACCAAAATATTATCTTTTAGTACTTCAAAATAGCATGCCTTGCTGGTTTATACCATGAACAACATGTTGTGCACTAATCAAATACGCATATGTAAATAGTGTTTGTACAAAATCTTATGTGTGTAGATGTTAGGCAACAGAATATACTTATACAGTAATGCTGCACAATAATATTTAACACACATGTGTTGAAGGTTGGCAAACATGCACTATCAGATTCTAAACATTGTATCCTTTTATGTATTATGTTAAGCCTGAAACGTTCACTTTCATAAAAGAACACCTTTCATATGGCCATTGTAATGCATAATACTATGGATTTAAGTGGCAAAATGGGTTGGTGACATATTCAATTATGGTATTTACCACAGTAACATTGACCTGAAGAACATTCCATTTTTGGATGAGAAGCCTCCTAACCAGCTCGACAGGTCAGTGTGATATAATGTACTTCCACAGTTGCCCACTATCGCCCACACAGCCTGCTGGCACTAGACATTATGAGCAAGGGGATCATTATTGTTCCCCACAACACAGGTGGGAACCTTCCGAACCACCTTCTGCGCTTCACAACACACAGTGCCTTCCCTCTCACCTCCATTGCAAAGCCACCTCAGATAATGTCAAAAATACATGGGCCGGTCTTGCATACTCTTATGCAACCACAGACGGTGACTTTGTCCCTACCTGCAGATGAAACTGTCTTGCTAAAACGTGTTGGCCGATGCAAGAGGCTGACATTTTCAACTGGCATGATATTATCATACAACCAGCACACAATTAGGAACTGCTGAGAGATGACCAATTCCTTTTCAGCCCAACTATTAGATGAAGACGGCATGGAGCACTCATACCAAATTCCACCTTCAGTATCAGTGCCATCAGCAATATTTCAGATGACTAGAGCAAGGGAAGATGTACCTCTTGTTCTTCATGCATGGCATGATCCTCCGCACCCAGCTGATCCTGCTGATCCTGCTATTGAAACACAGAATCTTCTTTAATGATACTGATCAGGTATGAACTTTTTTGTTATATTGTTATCTCCATGCACTAGTCTTGTCGGAAACCCAACCTGAGCTAACACACAAGCAGATGATGAATGAATACCTTCGATTTAACGCCATTGACGATGTTGGCAAATTAGATGATGGAGACACAAAAAAGGCCTGAATCGTTGCCAGGTTTAGGTACTAGTAGATAATATATTAAGTGCAGTATGTCAGGGCAATATATTATTTCACAAACAGGCTTTTTTGTACTGAAAAGGATTACATACAAAGTGCATGATGCAGACCAATGCATTTTAATAACCCTGTCTTTTGGAAGACCAAGGGATAGGGATAGTGAGTCACAGGTAGTTTGTATATATGTTATGCGCGAAGCATGGATTTGTGCAATCCAGGGATTGCCCTGCGCAAACCCTGGATCCATGGTTTGTTTGCGCAATCTCGAGATTGCACCAACGTATTGACGTAATCAGTTGCATTTCGAATTAAAGGACTGAAGCTATTACAACTTGTATCGATAACAGTCTCTTGGTCTCCAAGCTGTTTGGGCTTTTTGAACATCATACATTGTGTACAGCTGCTTCATCAACCAACTGTCAGTTGCTAGGCGTTATTTAGAGCGGATCGGTTATATGCGATATGGATGCTCAAAAGGACCCTTCCAGACGTTTTTGGTGGATTCATTCTTGTCAGGGAAGAAACCTGGCAGTAATGTTATAACAAGAGCAAAGGGCAACAAGATCGTTGCGCTTTTGAAAGGGACTTGTAACGATAGTGATCATCATTTGGGTAAAGTCACGCAAATTTTCCCTAATGCCCTATCCTGCGCTTGGTCTGTCGGATGTGCTTTGCTTGCCTGCCAGAAAAAAGGTGAGCATTAGAAAAATCTGATAAGTATTTTTTACTTGTACTTGTTTTTTCTGTTTTAACCATACAGGATTGTAGTGACACCACCGTGCTTAGCCACGTTAGAAGAGTGGCTTATGTTGAAGACTTCTTTGAGATACTTCACAGGGTGCATTGCCAAGAGCGAGGTTATGTGGGCTACAAAAAAACTCTTGCAGAGGTATTCTGGTAGAATTTGTTTCATGAATATTATACAGTATAATAGAGTATGGTTTTTACTATTACAGATTTCGGCATGCTATGGGTGTCTTCCACGATCAGCTGTACAGACGTTTGTGAGCCTGTGCCCCCTTTGCAGTACTCAAAAAGTACAGCGCAATCAAGCACCCCTGAAACCCATCATTGCATCAGGATTTATGAGTAGAGGTCAGGTGAGTTACACTTTATGCACAGCAAAACAAAGTTGACAGTGGTGCATGTTTAACAAGCTAGGTTGACCACAGTGAGGATGGATGGAGTTGAGACTCCTTAGTGAGAAATTGGAGCGACTCAAAGGAGTAATAACAGAGTGGCAGTCGCGGAAGGTTTGCTTGTTGTGTACTGTTGATCATGATAGCCCTTAGTACATGTAGCAATGATTTATTTTGTCTCAGTCTAGTAGCTTGTTTTTAGCTATGTATGTTGTATTTAACGCTCATTTTGGCAAAGTAGTACATTTTTATTGTGTAATTTCTTACTTGTATAGGGCAATATAGTGGCAGATTTGGAAGCTCCTTCAAGCACCTCAAAGCGCGTATTGACGCAGACAAGCATTACCGCTGCAATGCTGAAAGAATGAAAAACTCATATCTGGTCTGAAAGAATATGAAAAAATTTTAATGTTGGAGACCTAGTGTCTGTTAGAATCCCTAGAATTGATCGGGCCTGTACAGGCTCTAGACGATTACCATGCATTGTTGTGGAGAAGACTGGAAAAAAAACATATGTTTCATTGCCTCAGGTGTGCACAAGGAGTACTTAAATCCTGCTATCAGGAAAGTGATTTAGAGTTGTATCCTGGTAGTAGCTCATCAAATGATGCATTAAAGGTGAAAGGATGGAAGGATGAGAAACTCATTAGCTTGCGTGAGGCTTCAAAGAGGCAGAACCCTTGTAATAAATTCTAGGGAGACAATTGCTCATGTCAGAAAGGCTGCTCATTGCGGCGATGCGGTTGTGTCATTAAAGGTAAACCATGCACTAGCCATTGCCATGGAGGGAGGCCATGCCAAAATGAAGTGGAGCATATTACTCCTGGACACTCATCCAGCAACAGCACAATTGAAGGAAAAGATGAAGCAAAGCTTATTTCTCATGGAAGCGCACCGAGCAACAGCACAAAAAAAGATGAAGCAGAACTTATTACATGTACTTTGGAAGCTCACAGTACAAATCAAGAATATTGCTCATGCAAAAAGGACTGCTCATCCAGTCATTGTGGTCAAAACGTCACTCAAGTCTAGCTGGACGGCCAAGAGTCGGGTCACTTCGCTCTTAGTGGCAATCGAGCGATATCAAAAAGGAGAACAGTTCTGCGTTGTATCTCGGTATACTTTTAGAGAACAAAAATACTCGTCCCCATCGTCCGTCCATACCCTGTCCCATCTAAAATTTCTCCGTCTTCTCCTCCTCCTTCTCCTCCTTCTCCTTCTCCTTCTCCTTCTCCTTCTCCTTCTCCTTCTCCTTCTCCTTCTCCTCCTCCTCCTCCTCCTCCTCCTCCTCCTCCTCCTCCTTCTTCTTCCTCAAGTGAGTAGTACCTTATTTGGTGTTGATCTACAAATAGCACATTACATCAGCTATCACAATGTTCATGACGCACCGGTATAAAATAACCAGCGTTATCAAATTCGATGGTTTTACCATGTAATATTCTGATTCCATTCGAGCATCTAAAAGTTGAAAGATCCAGATGCTGCCCGATATGCCAACTGAGTCATGTCAGGCGCGCTACCGCAAGGAGTGTTGGATCCATAAATTATGAGCATGTATGGTATATCGCTAAAATGGAAGGAATAGTTTCTGTAATAGTTACAGCGGTAGATATTGGGTTTCTCTCCGCTTTATAGTAATATGCGCTGTTTGAAATGTGTGTATAACGCCAAAGTTGCTTACGATAATAATTATGTAGTGGCCGGTGCATGGTTTATCTGATAATAGCAGTTTACTTAGGGTACATTTATCCTATGTATTATATGGCTTCGCTTTTGCCAATGCTTTTAACCTTTATCACCCTTTGGAGTTAGTCTGGGAACTAGTGTAATATTTTAATGAAATTGCAGATTCAAAAATAATTCTGTCATGAATGACGTTTTTGCTACCTGGGTCTATAAGTTTCAAGGACTAAATGCAATACCAAATCCACCAGAAAAAAGTAATAAAGACATTCTCTATACGAGAAGGTTGGTGGTATATAGGAATCAAAGGTGATGGTGGTGTAAAAAGCAAGGGAACAAGGCTTCTGATTGAAAAGGAAAAATGAAATAGACCTATGTTAGCATTTACATTTAAATACGACAGCAGGCTGCTAATATAGGTCTATTTCATTTTTCCTTTTCAATCAGAAGATAAGGTTTAACAGCCTGAGAGAGGTGGGGGCGGGGGGGGGGGGGGGGGGGTGGGTTGTGGGAAAGAGATGGCAGGGAGAGGGAGGTGTGTGTTTATTTAATCATTACCTCTCTATGTACATGTAGTGCCCACCCATTATGTATTGCCCACCCAGGGCCCAGGGCAGCACTGGGTCCACCTCCATTAAGGCCATAAGGGACTCCAGACTGCTGGTGTCAACAGGCTCGTCACCTCCACCCATATCAACTTATCAACTGCAAGGTAGGGGAGGGGAAAGAGGGAGAGAACAAGCCCTCTGTTTTATTCAAAAATAAATGGGGTCAGGGTTGCCAAGGTGTTACTAAGGTATTACATAAATTTTTCAATCTTTTTGGGTGGCCAAATGTCCAGAATTTCAAACAGCAGGGAACAACTTGTAGTGAGTAAAGGTTCTATAATGGCCATGTGTGATCTGTGATTTTAAATGTAACTTGCATAAACCATTATGAGTGGTTCTTTTTTTTTCGCTGTATGTTCTTTTAACTATTTATTCTCACAACACAAGTGCAGTTTGAGCAATGATGCCCGGAAGAATTAAAGCAGACATTGGTGACACAAGCAGCCTAGTTTTCGACACGCGGACCAATCAGAATAGAAATCTGAGGTTACTTGCATCACAAACGGACGCCACAGATTGTTGGTCAATCCTTTATACCAACAACTCTCTCATTAGAGAATGTTTTTGTCTACTTGTTTCATTAGTTTTTTAATTTCATACATCAGTGTCATAGTGAATTATTTACTTGCTTTTTTTTATTTCTCTCTCAGACTAGTATCGTAGTAAATAATCAAATTTTGAAAAGGTCATAGAAGATCCACCCCAGACCTTATCTTTTTGTACAATAAACTGAATAACTTTAATAATGGTCTATTTTTAAATGGCTGCATATCCTCCCTGGCCTCCTTTCCTGCCAGGTTCTGGACATGTGGCATGCAAGGGTGGCAGCAGTGGCCATGCAGGTCAGGAGGCTGCGCTGATGGCGGCAGCGGGAGCAGTGCTGCTGCTGTTGTTGCTGGCGATGGAGGTGGTAAGGGGCAGTGCAGCTAGTGATGGTAGCAGCAGGGGCTGGCATCACAGCTAGTGGTGGTAGCTTTTGAGTACATCTTTACATTTTCTTATCTAAATCTCCTCCAAAGCAAAGGTAACTTGGTAAACTATCAAGAATTCTATCTCTACTTACCTCGTTGTAGTATATATATTTTGTACATGATATCGATGTGTTATATACTCAGAGATGTGTATTGGTTTTGAAAAAAGCAACAATCACATGCACCTATACATGCATGTGTAATAGGTACACAAAAGCTGAGGGACTATTCCTTATACTGACTATTTCATAATATTGTGTGTATGTACAAAGACACCTGGATTTTTTTTTGTTCACAGTTAACGTGAGAGTGTGTGATCTTTTTTTGTTGAACCATGCATGTTTAGAATCACAATAATAATGAAATGTCCTATAGACTATCGATATATTACAAAGAATGCAACGGTGGCCATTTTATCATGCAAAGGACCGCGAACATGACAAAACGTATCTAGGCAAACGCTGTGATGCTGGAGAATCTTTGGACCTGTACCACACACACATACATATACGTTGACGTCTCCCATTCATCTCTCATATGCTTAGGCTTCTTGTCTATCCGAACGACTCTCTCCCGATCTCCAACGTGGCAAGCGATTTTTAATGACATTCATCAAACCTCTATATTGAACCTGCTCCCGGCAGGTTCAGATGTGTGTGTGTGTGTGTGTGTGTGTGTGTGTGTGTGTGTGTGTGTGTGTGTGTGTGTCTGTGTGTGTCTGTGTGTGTGCGCGCGCGTGTGTGTGGAGAATGACATTAGAATAGAGGAAATTTGCTAATTGAATTGGGTCCATGGATGACCATGCATGTGTACTAGGGGGCGGGGAGGGAAAAATATATGTAATTTTATATATGTGCTGAATAAACATTCTATTATTGTGCCTTGTGTGATTATAAGTTTAGCCGTACTTTTTTTTACAGACACACCTATTGAATATAATGGAGGAACTCCTGAGGGTATTGCCAATGATAATGTTGTACACATGCATAATGACAGGTCCAGCACAATAGGAGTTCAAGCAGCAGTACAATTCCTTACAAGTTTGTCAAAATTGTATACAGCTGAAATTGGAAAATGAACATCTTTTCAAGAAACTAAGAAAGCTAACACTTTGTCAAGATACTCTAAAATGTATATGGTCAGTTTTTATACTGAACTTCCCCAAATTATACAACTTTACCACTACTAGTAGAGAGTGCAGCTGCTAGTCTTCCTGTCACCAAGACAAAGCTATCTGTTTTTCAACAAATTTTGATTGTTCTTATAAAGCTTTGACTAAACCTTGAAGAACAAGATCTGGCATTTTGGTTTGAAGTGTCACAGCCCACTGTTTCTAGACTGTTTAACAAATGGATATCAGTCTTGGCTCGAATTCTTTCTCCATTAATTAGATGGCCCAATAAAGAGGAACGGGTGGTAAATTTACCTGAGGTATTTAAAAAGTTCTTTGCAGATTGTACCTGCATCATTGGCTGCACAGAAATATTTATTGAACGACCATCTAATCTAACTGCTCGGTCACAGACATGGAGCAACTACATACAGCAAAAGTATGAATTGCAATTACACCTCATGGCACTATTATCATATATTTCAAAAGCTTGGGGAGGACGAGTATCAGATAAATTTATAAGTGAACAATCAGGGTTCCTTGAAAAAATGATGCCAGGAGATCTTGTATTAGCTGATAGAGGTTTTACCATTGAAGATAGCATTGGACTCTATTGTGCTAAAGAGTGTACACACCACCTTTTACAAAAGGCAGGAAACAGCTCACATACCACGAAGTAGACTGGTCACGAGAAATATTGCACCTTATAATTCACATAGAGCGTGTGATAGGTCAGTTGAAGAAGAAGTACTCTATTTTGAAAGGTGTAATTCCCATAACATTATTGAAAAATAAATCAACTGATGCATGTACAATCAATGATGTGTTAACTGTTTGTTCTGCTTTGTGTAACATGTGTAACTCTGTGGTCCCATTTGATGGATTGTATTACATTATCAGTTACTTAAACTGAAGGCTGCACTCAGGACAGTACCATTTACCTTTTGGGACACTTTCCAACTCTAAGCAAAACAAGTGAAACCATTGTATTGGGCACTGTCGGTTGTCACAGCCAATCATGCATGCACCTTCATCTTCTTCAAGTCCACAGTAGCACCACTTTATATTGCCTGAAACAGCATTTGGCTGAGTTTCACTTTCATCCACTGTTGCCATTCTCTGTCTTGAGTACCACTTGCACAATACTTCAGGAAGAACTGCATTCATATAAAATGCATTCACCTTGTTCATTGCATGCCTGAAAAACTCTTGGTGTGGTTTAATAAAAATGCCTTTAGTGGTCAACACCACAAAGTCAGCAAACGATTTGACATATGTGAATCTGAGCTTGCACTTGGTAATGGTACACGTGTTTTTTTTAAATGCAATCCGCAGATTGTTCTAAAAAATCTATATTTTCAACACCATTCTGCAATGAACATTTTCTTGCATTGTAGGGACACTTGATTTCCACAACTCCTTCTCCACAACAGTCACATGACACAATGCCACCTGGCGATGCTCCCAGGTGAGGTATGCAGGGGTAGTATGAAGTCCACTGAGTGACAGTCGAAAGTTTCTGTGCACAGACAGCATGGAATGAGTATATTCTACTCTAGCATTATGCTCCTGCTTTGTACCCCACCTGCAGAAGAGGATAAGAGATGAGTACAGGAGAGAAAGATAAGGAATAAAGGAGAGAGAGAGATAAATTCTATGACCCTTATTGTACATCCCTTACCTAGTAGCGTCTGTTTGAAAATGAGGATAGCAGATGGAAGTTATAAGTGAAAACGAGGGGTTAAAGGGATCAGAATGTGCTGCTTGTTTAAATTTGGAAGCTGTTATCCTACCAGCGCTATATTTATACCATAAGTTTGACATCGATTGCTTTCGTGTTAGTTTTAACAAACACTGCACTTCTTCAGTTGTAACTACAATAGATGAAAAGACTCTATTACTTTCTGCAATGATACCAGTGAATGGAAGACATTTGAGACTTTGGTTGTAGAACACTGACATTGCCTGTGGTAATGGTTCATGAGAGGTTTTGCAATTAAACCCCTCAAGATATCCAGGATAAATGGATAGAATAGCAGCCTTTAGATTTGATTCATGCAACTTCTTATTAAGAAATGTTTCCATTGAATGTAAGATGATTTGTTGTGTGACCTTTGGAGTTTTTGAATTTGTCAAAAGATTTCAATGGATTTGTGAAATCTATATCTGCATATGTAGCCTAAATAAGAGAAATAGGATGAACCAATTGCATGGTATGCAAATAAACATATCTATGCAGTGCATCATCCAATTTAATGTACCTCATTCTTGTGAGATGGTTGAAGCCATGTACATAATTTTGATGTACAGGATGTTTGCTTGTTGAAATTTGCTTTGGTCATCACAAATATAGCAAAGCTGCATGCAATATGAGAACAGGCTAGGCCTCCCCAACACCAGCCATGCAATTGCAGTGTGCACACAATACAGTACCATTGTAATCTACTCTGACCCAAGGCATCAAAGATGGAGAGCTCAGCTTCTGACTGTGGCTCACCTGTATATGATGATGTATCAGGTAATCAATAAAGGCATATCCTACTGTGAGCAAGAACGTACCTTTGCAGACAGAAGGCACTTAGAAAAAGAAATTTTTAACAGACTTACATAGCCAGCACAAAAGTAAGACCACGCTTCGGTACTTTTAATGCCTCCTTTGTGTGTATGGACTAGGAGTATGAATAAGGTACGCACATATGTCTGGAAATTCGACATCTGGCCATACGTTGGGTGTACGTTCCCAGCAATCCCGGAATGTAGTCTAAGGATCGTAACAGAGACCCAACAATGCCGTTTTTCACCCTGCACGTATCTCTTCTTTCCCGAAGCATCAAGTTGTTTGTAGAACTCAGTCAGTGGCGTAGGAACCGGGTGGGGGGGGGGGGCGTGGCCCCCCAATCATACAGTTAGGGGAGCCTGGCACCCCCAATCCTAATCAAATTATTAAATACAAATTCATGCGTCGATCGGTAGCGTTAATCAGCGCAGCCACTCATGCTCGCCCCGCGCTGCAGAAATTAATTTAATACTCCATTTCGAGGGGGGGGGGGGGGGGGGGGGGGTGTAATCACCTATTGGGCACCCTAATATCTCAAAATGAGGCAAATGGGATACTTTAAGCTCTGATGGGAAAGTGGAGGTATCGCCTGGGCAGTAGAGCTCACATGTAGAGATATTGATGTATAAACCAAGAGGGGGTCCCAACTCCTGTAAAAGGGACAAGGATCGACGACTGAATTGAAGATTTCTTGCCCGCTAAGATGCCATCGTCAAGATACCAAGCTTGATACAAAAGTTGGCTGCACTCAGTATCCTCTTTAATAGCTCCAGCAACCTTATGCAAAACCAATGCAAACAGAAAAGGACCCAGTGGGTCGATCTCCCTGCTGCACACCTGATTGTGATCTTAGCTGACCCATAGTGTGCCGCAGAAAAGGATGAGAGCCATAACAACAGGCAACCCAAGGAAGTAAATCTGGGAAATGCTTTGCTCATTCCTGTAGAACAGCATCTCTGGAGACTAAATTAAAAGCGTTCTTGAAATCCACCTTCATAACAAAAAAATCCATGCATTCATTCCAAAACTTTTCCACACCATGAACGACCTTTTCTGAACCCATAGGGCAAGCCACACCAAACTGTATGGGCTCAAAAAAATCAATAACCCTTCGTTTAATGACAGCGCATAAACATTTTCCTGTCAACCTCCTCAGAACCTCGCCCACAGCAATTGGTCTTATGTCCGAGGCACAACCAGGCTTTAACTTGCTGAGCGCTGTCAAGGACCATGGACCTGCCAATAACATTTACGATTTTTTTTTTGCAACATAATGACAACATCATACTGTTCGCAGTGCCCATAGGTTTTTTCTATGCGTGCGATGATATGGTTTAACTCAACTATCTGCCTATCAGCACGATTCTATCTTATTATTTGTATGGAAATTAGTGAGGGGCCAACTGTACTTATCACGTGATTGAGGCTAATTTGCAAAACCACACGCTTTCATCATATGCATGAATTCAACTATTTGCGATCGTTGCAAGGCCAACGCACAGCTTCAAATACTGCTGATAGACAAGATCAATCTACGACAGCATCCAAGAGTTGCAAAGCGATTGCTGCTAAGATAAAAGCTAGCGCTAGTCAGCCAAAAATAACTACGTTGTACTGTGTTAAAACAGCAAATTAATGCGAGAGGAATGGGAATTACTACAACTATTTATAAGCGCAATGCGGCAATGGGTAGTATAGTGTACATAGGCGGCCCCTGCGCTTACCGAAGGCAGGGGCCAACCCCAAGAAGGGCGCCAAAGGGGGAAGGGCCAACCCCACGAAGGGCGCCAAAGGGGGAAGGGCCAACCCCACGAAGGGCGCCAAAGAGGGGGGGGGGGGGGGGGGGGGGGGGGAGAGGGCATTATCGATTTTGCAATCTTAGTCATTTGTTAATCGCTATTTGTACGCTCAGATGACTATTTTACACATAGTTACATGTAGGAATCATATTGCAACGCTACAGTAAAAATTACTTATAGGGGTAGGGGGCGCCAAAAACCAGGGGAGGGGGATGCCATGGTCCCCCTGGGGCCGTCTATATGCAAGTTTGTGCGCGATTTCATCCTTATTTTTAATACAGGTGCGATCAATTGTCGATTGCGTAATGATTTTTAAAGGGCGTGGTCTAAAATGGGCGTGTTAGTAGGCGGAGGGGGGGGGGGGGGGGGGTTGACCTGGACCTTGAATTTTTGGGATGGTGTCCTCGATGGTGTCTGTAACTTTTTTTTTTTTGCCCCCCCCCCCCCCCCCCCCCTCCTCGCTCGGTTTTTTAAAATACATTGGTTATAACCACAGTTACCACACTGACCACAGCACGTGTGTCTGTTTAAACAGTTGCTCTTTGCTGCAAATATGACTGTCATATTTTACTGCCCCTCCCAGCGGCAGCAACATTTCTCCCAGTTCTCAATCCATAGCAGAACCAGCGAAAGTGTACAAGAATTCTCCTCAAGTAGGTCTTTAATCGCCGAAGGACGGAAAATATTCGTTAATACCTGAGGCTGATAACGATACGCTAGGAATTGTATCCAGAAGTCTGGCAGCGGTACCTTCCCGGTCTGTTTCAGCGTCAGTATTCATCATCGTCCGTTTGGCTTAGCTTGTTCAGCCTCGCTGTTCAGTGTGATTATCTTCTACTACTTCAAGTGAAGTTAATTGGCGTGCCTGGGGTGATCGAACAAGCTAATGTCAAACGGAGGAGGATGAATACTGACGCGCGTTCCGCTGAAACAGACCGGAAAGGTACGGCTGTCAGACTTCTGGATACATTTCCTAGCGTATCGTTATCAGCCTCAGGTATTAACGAACATTTTCCGTCTTCGGCGATTAAAGACTTACTAATGTCCCAGGAATAATGTTATGTTACCTCACGTGTATAAAGACCATGTTGATTGCCTGGATCTCAGTGACATAGCACAGAAGTTTGTTCCTCAAATGAATGGAGAAGTACCTTTTTTGGAAAATTTTAGTAACCAACAGTCAACACTGATTTGCATATTTTTTCATTCATGGATCATTTAAATTAAAAAGTTGGTCCCCCCAATCCTAAAATCGTTCCTACGCCACTGCTTAAACTCATCACCAAAACAGGCATCTTGTATCGTCAGCGCCATTGGGATTCGATAGTTACATTAATTGTCACATGCTTGTCACACAATAATTAATTCAAAATGGCGCGTGAATAAGGTCTATACATTCATGTACCTTTGTTGCTTTGTGTATTGAACTCACAAATGGATTGGTCCATTTGAAGATGTGTAGTATATCCCAGTTTTTTATTGAGCTAAGGCTGTGTCTCGATCCATATACGCTTTGCCTCGCGTCGTCAATCAGCCTACTTATTCCAAATGGGAAATAAACCTCATCACAGTCCGTACTGTCAGTATTGCGAACATTGGCAACATTGTTCAAGATAAAATGCAGTGCAGTGTATGCAAGGACTTCATTACTTTGAATGACTCCTACATCCAGCAGTATCACAAAGAGTGGCCTGATCAGTGGTTTTTCAATTATCGTTATTTCTTCACCTGTCCATGCTGCACGATTCAGGGCGAGTTGGAAAGTCTTCCCCACAAAGAAATCATACCCGACCATGCATGGGGATCGGTTTGGAGGAACTTGGAGGAAGAAACAAAGAAACTTCTGCAGAGACCGAAACCTACAGATGTACGAAGTTATAATTCGTATGGGCGGGGCAACTGCGAGGAATATGAACAAACACTAGCGATCGAGAAATATGAACGAGCACTAGCGAACGGCACAGCTGCAATGGCCTGTGGAAGAATTATGACTATTCGTACCAGAGAAGTCAAACCCGATGTTCTGTACACGAAGATGGCTCTGCCCTGTAAGAAGATTGAAGGTAAAAGCAATTATATATTTGTAACGAAGGATGGAGCTCTTAGTGAGATGACAGACAACGAAGAAACTACGATTCTCACTCACCTGGCGGAGACCTTTATTTCTAAAAATGGTAACAGTCAACTGAGCGAATTTACATCATCTAAAATTGAAACTATAAAAGTATTTTCTGGATCAAATAGCAAAGATATTACAAAACCTGAAACCATTGAAGATCGGTTGAAACGAACAATTACAAATATTGTGATCAGTATTAAACGAGGAACACCTTCCTCCAGTTCGGAACGAAATCGCTTGGAGGGATGTTTACCCACCTTGCTAAACATAACAGATGATTATTGTTCTGAGCTATTCTGGGATATTCTTCCGCTGTTCATAACCTGCCGCAGTATGTTCATTCTCGCCCATGGTGCAGAGGGACTGCAAGCCAAAGATGGTGGCGAGGAAAGCAGCACAAGTACAAAAGAGCAAATACGTAAATGGATCGCAAGCATCAATGGGACTCTCAGTAAAAGGGCAGGTGAACTATACAATGCACTGACAAAAAGCAAGCCTGGTGAGAAAAATCCTGCATACCCTACAATAGTCCTAGCTGATATATTTAACAGCACTCAATTATCAGAGGAATTGTACAAAATGCATAGTGATATTAAAGAGCATTTAGGTTGTAAAGAGCGTGATAGTCTTCGAATATTACGTGAAATAAAATCTCCAAAGGAGCTGGTACGAGATTTTGTAGGAAAGTTGAAAATAGAAACTCCATTAACTTGGGAACTCTTTCGAAGTGTTTTGACCTATGCAACAAAAGATTTAAAGTACATTTCTATTAAAAATGTTGCTGCATTTTTCATACTTTGTACATGTGACGTGAAAAGTGATAAGGATAAGGATGATCATGGGGATGAGTTGCAAAGTGCTTTGAACTTCTATCATAAGCATGGTGCATTTCTTTATTTTCCTGACGTTGAAGGCATGTCTGATATCATCATTCTTGATCCAAAATGGCTACTTGGACAATACCAGCTTCTGACCACGTTTGAAGATCATGAATTTCAATCACTTTCAGATCTGCTTTTTAAAAAAGGCATCCTAGCTCAATCACTGTGTGAAAGGATATGGAAATCAGATGATCTTAATAATTTATCATTGAGTCTCCTTGAATTATTAAAAGCAAGGCATCTAGCAGCTGAAATCACTGTACACTGTGAAGTAATTGGCAATTACAAAGGTAAATCATATTTTGTTCCATTTGTTTTGCCTTCTCGGGATACAGCAACACTCACTAGATCACGTAATGTCATATCAGTCTCAGCCCCATTGCACTTTACATTTCCAGCTGGTAAATATCTTCCACAGGTGTGTTTGTTCGCTTTGCTACAGCATTAAGTGAAATAATAGGAATGGAGGTGGACTTCGAAACTTCAGGACTCTACCGTGATGAAATTTCTTATTGGTACAATAAGAAAGCTGATATAATTACTATTTCCTCAAATTCAACTTCAATCTGTGTTACAGTTCAAAGAGTAAGCCAAAACACTCCCAGTTCTTTTGAAACTACTTGCAAATCTATTCTAAAGTTATTTAGGTCCAAGCTCCGTATTTGTGTATTAGGTGAGCAAACTGAGCCAGCCCTGCTGTCTGTTTGCTCTCACGACGGCAAACCTCACTATGCCAAAATTCAACACCATTCGATGTGGCTAAATCCTCCTGGTGAACTGTGTGATGCCTTCAGACGCAACTATTCCAGTTTATGTGATGCGATCAAAGCTGACGATATTTCAAAAATTGCTGCTGAATTATACTAAATTTCAATCATTAACAGTGATCAATGTGTGGACATAGAAAACACATACTTGGACGTGCATCAGAGAAAATCAAAACTTCTAAGAGCAGTAGAAAAATTTGATGACAGTATAGTTAAGCTGTTGGACATATTAGAAAGAATTGGCGGACAGTGAACTTGTTGAAAACATTAGAGATAACACTTTGGATTAAAAACTCGTTTCGTCAATTAGATATCAGTTGAAGATAGATAGTTGCATTTTGTAGGTAGATCATATTTTGTTTTCCCACATGCAGAGCCTAGAAACATTCCAAATTGTAAGCTTTTTAAACTGTGATATTTGTGTACTACTTCTGAATTTAATTTGCTTCAGTTATTAAAATGGTGTCACATGCAGATACATGGGACAGTTTCCAACAAAATGTCATTTCACTATGTAATTAAAAGTTATGAAAGTGCGTCAAAATCGAAACATACGTGGAATAGTCCTAGCTTCTTGGCAGTTGTTGCTATTGATTTGTCCTGTTCGTTAATTTTTCACTATATCCGTTGCGTTGATGTAGCTGTGCAAAGTATGCATGTGCGCGTTTTCCCGCTCAATTCGCGCCGATGTCATTATTTACGCACCTGCTCCCATATATTTGATGGGACGCGGTTTGCTTGAATCTTTGGTGGGAATCAAGCGGGAAAATGTGCACGCACTTTGCACATGTAATCTTCTCAATGGGTAGAGTAAATTAATTAACGAACAGGACAAATCAATAATGACAGGACTATTCTACACCATATATACTGAAACTATTTGAACTCACATGCCCTCTATGTGTATACTAATGAAATTAATGCCTAGTTAAAACATTCGGGCCACAGCTAGCTGCCACATGGACGTGTCATTCGGGCCACAGCTAGCTGCCACATGGACGTTAAAAATAGCCAATTACATCAGTTATTCTACGTCACGTCGATTTATTAACATAGAAGGTTTTGAACTCTTAGGGTAACGCTCATATATAGTATGTACCGCACGGGGATGACCTAAAGGACAGAAATAAAATGTGCAATATAGAGATGGTGTGGTTAGGATGCGCTGCAGATAGTATGAAATATGAAATATTAAGATTAAACTGTGATTGAGTAAGGAAATTAACTCAATGAAGGTATTAAACGAAAATGTGAAATAGATTATGGTTAAGGATTGAAACGAAATCACTAGTAGCTGTATATGAATTTGAATTCCATAAACAATACGAAAGGGTTGAAAATTTGTAGCACACCCAAAGTAAAATACAGTTAAAAGAAGTAGAGTTAACTGTTGATAGTCCTTTGTGTACCATCAAAAAGGTAAGGTCAATTGCATATGAACCTAACTTTTATCAATATACTTGCGTGGGTTGTGGTCAAAATGGATACCAGAATCATTATACTCATTATTTTAGTTCACTGTTTGGACCCTCCGTTTGCACAACAAGACTCCACAACCAACCCTACTTTCACAACCAGCCCTGCATGACTTCAAAAGAACCCTTACCCACACAACCAGCTCTGGCCCCACACCAGCTCTGGCCCCACAACCAGCTCTGGGGGGCGAGAGCTGATTGTGGAGCCAGAGCTGGTTGTGGAGCCAAAGCTGGTTGTGGGCCAGAGCTGGTTGTGTGGTTGTGAGGCCAGGTCTGGTTGTGGTGCCAGGTCTGGTTGTGGAGTCAGAGCTGGTTGTGGTGCCAGGGCTGGTTGTGGTGCCAGGGCTGGTTGTGGTGCCAGGGCTGGTTGTGGTGCCAGGGCTGGTTGTGGGGCCAGGGCTGGTTGTGGGGTAAGGGTTGTTGTGAAGCCTTGCTGAGCTGTTTGTGAAGGTTGTTGTGAAGCCTTGCAGAGCTGGTTGTGGGGTACATTACACAGTCATGGCTCAGAAATAAGAAATAAGCACATTTGCAAATAAGCACATTAGCAGTATTTTTAATGTGCAGATCTTATGGTAACTTATCCGTCTAACCTTTTGCTAGCAATGAGTTCGCGCCAGTAAACAGGGGTGCGCTCTGTGTACACATTGTGAGTGTAGAATTATAAGGATTGAATGACAGCGCGCGCGCACACTCACAACACACATACAACACACACACACACTCACACACACTCACACACACACTCACACAAATACACAACAGGTCCGCATTTAGAAAGTGGAGTGTTTTACATACTATTTTTTACGTCAAAGCGCCACCTCCAACGTAACACCAACTATCGGATGCTCGAAAATTAACTACACTTTGCTGCTTTGCTTCGTTTAAAACACGGGCTTCTTCTAATTTAGGCTCGAACTCAATGGGTATCAACATCCTAGCAACGTGTTCTACATGGATGAGGCGGGCTTGTTTTTTAGAGCAATACCTAATCACAGTTACTTCAGTATTGCTCAATGAAGATGATGTGCGTAAAGTTGGTCGTGGTGTGAGTGCCATGAAGCCCAAGAAGCGTCTTATGATCATCCAAAATACCCTTGCTTCTTAAAACATTCCACATTCAAAATGCAAACCTGTTGCGTGTGTGTGTGTGTGTGTGTGTGTGTGTGTGTGTGTGTGTGTGTGTTGTGTGTGTGTGTGTGTGCGTGTGTGTGTGTGCGTGTGTGTGCATGTGTTTCTTTTATCTTGCTATTTAAATGGCCTACACCCACAGAGTGCATCCCTGTTTACTGGCATGGAAACTGTGAAACGCATTAAATAATGGAAGGTTGGATTGATAAGGTTTTGAACACCAACTAAGATCTGGCTGAATCCATTAAATGCAGCTACATGTACATGCATAGAACTGTAAGGGTTGCGGTGAAGCCATATATGGTTGTGGGGTAAAGGCGACCATACATCAACAATGTTGCACACAACTCAATGATCCAATTGTAAAACATTAGTTTACTGATATTTTGCTAAAATTCATATAGTGTTGCACGCAACATGTTGCCTAGTGTATGGTCGCCTTAAGGGTTGTTGTAAAGCCATATACAGGGCTGATTGTGAAGGCTGGTTTTGGAGCAAGGGCTGGTTGTGAGGCCAGAGCTTGATCGTGAAGTCAGGGCTGGTTGTGGAACCAGAGCTGGTTGTGGAGCCAGTGCTGGTTGTGAATCCAGGGCTGGTTGTGAAGCCAGGTCTGGTTGTGGAGCCAGTGCTGGTTGTGAATCCAGGGCTGGTTGTGGAGCCAGAGCTGAAGCAAGGGCTGGTTGAGGGCCAGTACTGGTTGCGAAGCCAGGGCTGCATGGGGTGGTTGTGGGGCCAGAGCTGGTTGTGGTGCCAGGCCTGTGGTTGTGAAGCCAGGTTTTGGAGCAAGGCGTGTTTCTGGAAATACCGTCATGAATCTGATCGAATGTACTATTTCTTGTAGGACAAAATATAACGTAACCGCCAATTTTTTACAACCTGTATCAGGGCGAATTTCCCAACAGAGTATGTATCAGGTATGATATGATCATTTCATGGTTATATCATACCTGCATGGTACATACTCTGTTGGGAAATTCGTCCTGATACAGGTTTTAAAAATTTTGCAGGTGTACTTATTCGTCCTGATACAGGTTTTAAAAATTTTGCGGTGTACTTATTTGTATCACATGCTCATGAAAAATGGCATCGGATCAAACTTTGACGAATGCTCAAATTTTTTTCTACATTCGATGCCTGGGTGTACATAAAAGAGTACTACGGAGGAATGGACTTGTGGCACGGTAATGCATTGAAGTACCTTCACGAGTTTTATACATCTCACTTCGAGAGGGGTGCCAACCTGAAGATACTCAACTATGGTTGTGGTCCGATCGTCGCTTTCGAGGCCAGCGCCGCTCCTTACGCGCGGGAAATCGTGCTCGCCGACTATCTTGAACAAAACAGGGCCGTTGTGAAATTATGGCTGGATAAAAACCCGAGTAGACCAGACTTCAGCCCTCTGGATAGGTACGTGGTCGAGGAGCTGGAAGGACTGGGTCCTGACGAAGTGGAAGCCAGACAGGATGCTGTACGCCGCCTCGTTACTGTCTGCAGCTGTGATATTTTTCAACGGCTTCGTGCCTTGAAGGCGCGGTCACCAGCCTTGAAAATACGAAACGGCTGTGTCGAAACTGTGCGAACTCTTGAAGCCTGGAGGCTGGATCGTGATGGCTGTGTGTCGAGGAACTGAAGATCGAAGGCTCGTTGCATGTCTGCTACGTTGGTTCGAGTAAGTTCGTGGAAATAAAAGTTCGGGAAGCCGACATCGTTGCGATTCTACAGCAGCGCTGTGGAGCGCATTACCATATTTCCCCTTGTCAGCCTATCTGCGGAGCCGTTAGCGAGTAACGTGGAGGATGTGATGTACGTTATAGCCCAGAAGAACTAAAAACATTTATAGCGCACCGACCGCGCGACGAAACTGTATGCTATCACGTTTACAATATACGCTCGATTTTTGGAAACTTCTGGGGCGTCTCCAAACTATTTTGAAAAAGATAACGTCATTGTGACGTTTCATTACTACCCCCCCCCCCCCCCCCCTCCCTTCCATCATAACGTCATTGATATCGAGTATGGACGCCATTTTTTTGTTCAGTACATCGGAAAACGCCACGAGCCTGAACCCCCCCTACCCCCCCCCCCCCCCCCACCCCCCGACGTCAATACAACG
>OY811993.1:2975386-3035941 GCA_963681505.1 Eunapius fragilis
TGAAGTAAATTTGGTGTCATGGCAACCAAGTGCGTGCGCGCGCTGCAACGCTTTTTAAGTTGCCCATTTTTTTAACGCATTTTTGCGTTATGCGGATGCTTAAACGCATCGTACTACGACTCTTTTTCACATAGGTGGATAGCTACTGACGAGTGGTATAAGAATCCGTTTGATGTGGTGGTCCTACCACTATGTTTGTCTTAGAACACCGAAAAAGGTCTCCTTTTTGGATGTGACAGTAGTATTTAATTGCTGTACGAACGTCGTAGTTATTGCATATTGTATCTAAATCTTGTATTCCACTCAAATCTCTAATATTCAAGGTACCTTGAATGATAGGATGTTTGTATTTCACACTTTTGTAAGCGTTGATGTGTCCGCAAAATGAATTACGGTTCGTTTCGTGCGGCCATTTATGAGGCTGTAACTAGGGGGTGTGGCTTTGCTTCCGTAAGTGTGTAGGGTGTGTGTGGAGATGTATGTGTGTATGGAGAGGGATGTGTAGGGTGTGGAGAGGGGCTTGTGGAGACGTGTGTGTGGAGAGGGATGGTGGAGTGTGAGGTGTAGTGTGTGGGAAGGGGAGTTGTGTAGGTGGGTGTGCAGAGTGTACAGTGTGTGTGTGGAGGGGGTGGGTGTGTAGGGTGCATGCGGTGAGGGGTGTGTGGAGGAGTGTGTACACAAAGTGGTTGGAGAGTAGTGGTGTGCAGGTGCGTGTGGAGAGGGAGTGTAGGGTGTGTGCGCGGAGGGGTGTGTGTGGTGTATGGAGAGAAAGTGAGTGGGGATTAGTGGTGTGCAAGTGTGTGTGTGGTGTATGAATAAGGGATGTGTAGTGTATGAGGGGGAGTGTGTAGGGTGTGTGGAGGGAGTGTGTAGGGTGTGTGGAGGGGTATGTGCAGAGTGTGTACACGGAGTGTGTGGAAAGAACAGAGGAGTGTATAGAGGGGATGTGTGGAGTGTGCGTGGAGAGGGGTGTGGGGAGTGGAGCAAGGAATGTAGGGTGTGTGCAGAGAGTGTGTGGAGGGGAGTGAGTGTGTAGGGTGTGCAGAGACGTGTGTCTATGTGGGGAGGGGAGTGTATAGGGTGTGTGTGGAGAAGTGAGTGTGTAGGGGGTATGGAGTGTAGGATGTGTGTAGAGAGGGGTGGTGTGTAGGTGAGTGTGCAAAGGGAGTCTGTAGGGTGTGTGGATGGGAGTGTAGGGTGTGTGTGGATGGGAGTGTGGGGTGTGTGGAGGTGAGTGTGTAGGGGTATGGAGTATAGGGTGTGTGTGGAGAGGGAGTTGTGTAGGGGGGTGTGCAAAGGGAGTCTGTAGGGTGTGTGGATGGGAGTGTAGGGTGTGTGGATGGGAGTGTGGGGTGTGTGGAGAGGGGTGGTGTGTAGGTGAGTGTGCAAAGGGAGTCTGTAGGGTGTGTGGATGGGAGTGTAGGGTGTGTGTGGATGGGTGTGGAGGGGTGCGTGTAGAGGGGAGTGTGGGGTGTGTAGGGTGCGTGTGGTGAGGGGTGTTTGTGTGCTAAGTTATTTGTGGCACCAAACCACCAAACCAAATGACTAGAAGAAAAAAGTTTGGCCATTACTTTCATGCATTAACAACCCACTCACCACTGCTGTACCGAATCATTTGTCTAAGATCCCTAAACACGGAGATTCAGGTGAGAATGTTCAGTCAAGTCAAATAAATCAGCAATTCAACATGAAATCAAAACACAGAGAACATTATCACCAATGCCATCAAACGCCTGCATTATGAGCAACATTCTAAACATGAGGACACGGTAGCAGTGCAAAAGTTGTGAGGTAGAAAAGTTTGGAAAAGTTACAGGAAAAATCTCAAACACCCACTTTACAAGGGAGATTATGAAATCTGCATCATACCAAGCACACATCGAGAGGATTAGTGATTACCTTATTTGTGGACCTGGTGTGTGGTGGAAGACCACTGATGACGGAGTTGAGTTCTTTGATGGAGACTCAGAAGAGGACTACAAGGCTGTAGGTCCTTCCTTGCGTCACTTCCATTCAGTTTCACTGGAGGACATTGATGCGCTTTTATTAGAACAGTGGGAACAGTGCATTGCACAGAACACTGAACTTCTAGCACTAATAATGTACAGGACTGGTGCCGGTGTTGTACTGGGCTGATGTATTGAATGTACTGGACTGGTGTGATGTATGTACTGGACTGGTGTGATGTATGTACTGGACTGGTGTGATGTATGTACTGGACTGGTGTGATGTATGTACTGGACTGGTGTGATGTATGTACTGGACTGGTGTGATGTATGTACTGGACCACCTCACATAAACTCCATGGACTTAAATAGCAGACTTTGCATTTGGTGATATCAAACACCCTCTGTGTGTGTGTGTTTGTGTTTGTATTTACATGTAAATGGTCTCACTGGATGGAGCCTTGATAATGGCAGTGAAATTATTTCTACCCTATCTCAATAGATTTGGCCACTGGATATGCTGAGCTATTCACACACATGACTTCATATTTACCCATGGCTTCAGAACTTCAAATGTAAAAATCTGAGGATGGTACACCGGTGTCTAGTACTTCCCACCAACACCCTCCCTCTTTAATAAATGTGCAGGGGCAATGCCACACCCCCTTCCCTCCTCCATCATACAACATACCAGTCCACTACATACATCACAGCAATCCAATACACCAGTCCTGTTCATACAACATGTGGTGGAAGTTGCAAATACATAATGCCTCTGTACTGTATATAGGACTCGGGAACTAGTGAGACACACCCAGTGGTGGATCCAGGCATATTTTAGGCTCATTAAAACCGGGCAATTATGGGCACGGGCCCATAATTGCCCGGTTTTAATGAACCTAAAATATGCTGGATCCGCCACTGCACACCCACCCAAGATCTGAGCACTTGGTGTCATTTGAAGTAGGTTTCTGGATCGTAGTGGCCTGGGCAGTGCCACTTTCAAAAGACAATCCAGTATGTATAAGTCCAGCACATGCAACAACTGGTGTGTTGTATGTATTGAACCAACTAACATACATGTACATTCCATGGTGTTAAATGGGAGACTTTGCGTTTGGTCATAGCAAACATCCTGTGTGTGTGTGTGTGTGTGTGTGTTGTGTATATGTGTGCATGTGTGATATGTATAGTGATATACATGTGTGCATGTGTTTATATGCATGAGCAAATAATTAACTAACACACATGAAGCCAGCTGCTGCTCACCTAACAGTACAGAAGCAGCCCATTAGCAGAAGAGCGATAACATGCACAATGCACACACATCTAATGCACACAAACACATGCACATATTCTCAACAGACATATATGATATATTCTCAACAGACATATGCACACCCACACACAATGCGTATGATCTAGCTAGCTCCCCTTGTGTATGATCTAGCTCCCCTTGCTTGAGAGGTCCAGCTAGTTGATACTTGGGCTATATTGAGCCCCACTTATAACATGCAGAAATGTTATAAAAACACAGAAATGCACAAATACATACTCCAGACATATACCACACACACACACACACACACACACACACACACACACACACACACACACACACTCACAAAACAACGTACATGTACATGTACATGAACAAACACCTCTAGCTTGAGAGGTCCAGTTCCAATCCAGCTTGCCCAAATACTAGACTACTGAGACTTATGTGAGTGTATGAATGAAGTGACCCAAATGAACACACAAGTACAATATCCACATGCACACACACACACACACACACACACACGCATTCACATGCATATACACATGCACACAAGCATACACATGCATGCACACAAGCACACACATACATATGGCACCAACACTTTTGTGATGGAAACTGATCCAACAACTAGACAATATCACACTGTTAGGCCTATACAGTTGTATAGGCAGGCTGGTTGTAGGCTATTTCAAATGTTGTTTAGTTCTTAGTTTGGCGGGGTCTGGTAAATATACAAGATATTATTGAGTCCAGTCTGAAGCGTACGGCACCCCCCCCCCCCCCCCCCCCCCCGCTTTTCGTATCGGGCCTGAAGCGGACAGCACCACCACCCCCACCACCCCACCCCCGCTTTTCGTATCGCGGCAGTGACGTAGTGTGAGTGTTGAGCGCCCGGGGGGGGTGGGGGGGCTGTCGGCTTCTGGCCCGATGGGGGGGGGGGGGGGGGGGGGGGTACCTAGCGGAAAAGAGGGAAGGGGAGGAGCCTTATATTATATGAACGCGTTTACAACTGCCCCCTGTATCTGCCGATGCGTTCGTGAGTTCTCGTTGACGCGATAATTAATTATCTCTCGTCTACTTCGACGCCCCCTCAACCCTGCGCCCGGGGACATATGCCCCCCCCCCCCCCCCCCCCCCCCTCTCTCTACACCACTGTATCGCGGGTCTAAACCTCCCTTTTGGAAATTTCTGTATCCGCCCCTGGAGAGGGTGCTCCAGGTGCTTTTGAGCACCCCCCTCGGTCAAAATTGTAACCGTTAGTTATTAAATATAACGACAACGTGTGCCAAAGGCCTCCACTTTTCGTATCGGACTTGAAGCGGACTGCATCCCCCCCCCCCTCCCACACACACACACTCACTTTTCATATCAGACCAGAAGCGGGCCCTCCCCTTCCCCCCCCCCCCCCCCCCCCCAGTATTCCTGACCTTAAGCACCCCCTCGCTGAAATTCTGGATACGCCACTGTATATATACTACGTATACGTATGTGGGTCAAGCTATGGTTGTTACGCACATGTAGAACGCCTATAAGCACCTCAGATGTAACATACCTGAGTGAGTCACACAGTGGCTGAGCCCGTATAAAAACGTCCATTACGTCATACAAGTGGAAGGATTAATAATGGGGACATTCAGTACCTAACACCACTGAAGTGACTCTGGAACCTAGAAAAGTAGGGGAAAGAGTGTTTTATGGTATCTGGCCCCTTCCTCGATGATCTGGCTAACATTTGAATCACTGATTCTTACTGCAACTATCACAGATCCTGAGAAAAATGCACAAACATCTTGACAAAACCCAAATTTCTACACAATTTCTACATGTGTCTATGGACGTGTTGTTTTAGGGCCATGGAACCTACAGATAGACCCTGAATTTTTTTGTTTCATCAATTAAGCATAGTGAAAGATGTTCTTAACTATATTTTTGACCGCCTTCCTTTTTTCTGACGATTCCTGATTTATACTGAACAGAAATGCACTTTGTTCCATACATGTCAATGGACGCGTGCGCGGAAAATTAACGGACGTTTGCATTGACGCGTCAGGAATACGTAATGAGCGTCCGAAATTTCTGGTAATGGCATACAATTATTGCTATCCTATATCGGCGGGCTTCTTCATTAATAAGCGTTGAAACAGACAAGCCCTTTGACAGTAATGCAACGCCAGGAGTGTTACAAAGAACATTGGGCATATACCACGAGAGATATACAAATCACTTCTGATGGAACAACTCCAGCTTAATAACTGGTAATAGGAGACGAGGAAAAGTTATCGAGGTTCCCTGCATCAACTGAGCTATATGCACGTTCAAAGAAGCTGGCGTAACAAAGCGTTGAATTACATTGCACAGACACTGACTCACAGCCATAACAGATATATATTGTGTGCATATGATTTCGTAAAATAATCAGTGACACGTTATCAATTATAGAGGAGTTTATTAACGAAGCGAATTTATATGTTATTGAAGTGTTGAAATTGTAATTACACGCGATGATAATTTATGTTTTGTCTTGATTTTTGTATAGCATTGCTGTATTGTAACGGAGTGAAAAATGCAATTCCAATTCAGACTGTTTTGATTCAATGTGAAATAAAATGCAAAATGACCGCTGATGAATAGCGATTTCTCCATATGGTTACTGATGAGATTAAATGGCAATTCATCCATGCTGGTTTCTATTTGTTTGGAATGTACTCTCGCAGGTAACGGGTTACGGAATTCAAATTAATGTTTCATGTCCACAATTGCTGGCCATGAGCTGCGCAGTCATCCTGATAGAGACCACCCAGTACGGACTGCCCACCATGATACTGTAATGGCAAGTTCATTACTGTTTTGGCAAATACATTACCAATGTGAACCAAAATAATATTTTTTTGTAATTCAAAATAGCATGCCTTGCAGGTTTATATCATGAACAACATGTTGTACACTCTATAGATGCACAACTGTGGAAGTTTAGCACACCATATTGTTGGGGACTTGCAAGCATATTAATGCCAAAGTTATCTGCACAGCAGAAGAGAGAGATCCTTGCCTAAATAAGGGCATTCTACACATCTGAGTTTAATACTAAGATGTATGGCATTGTATGCCAGTACTATAAATCATCTTTTGTAGGTCGGGACTTCAAAGGCTGGCCCAGATGTCTTTATTCATACTGGGTCCATATCTGAATGAAGGAGAGACTGTGAAGTACTGCTTGCATTTACAAAGGTTAGTGTCCATTTGAAAATGTACGTTGAGCTTTACAAATTTTCAATGCAAGTTTTTTCAGATTTCCTACTGCGAAATCTTTAAACCTTCATTGGCTGATTCATGCAGAAATATTTGTCATGCATTTGTTGATTCAGCCAAGCGTCACATGCCAACTCTACTTGAAAAGCAAAAAACCCACCTTCTTCTCCATCTTGTGGATTGCATGATTCAGTTTGGACCATCCGTCGGCTTTCAGTGCAGAAAGGTATATTTAAAGTGTCATTAAATCTGTTTTGAAGTTACTGTTTTCACAGATTTGAGTCGTTTAATGCCAATGTTCAGACGTATAACGTATTTGGCAAAGGCTGGCTCCTAGTAGGGACATAGCTCAACAGTTCTCCACATTGCAACATTTGCGCTACGTTTGTTCTGATGAGATGTGGGTGCCAATGAAAGGTATGCAGTTGATTTTATATTTTTAAGTTCCATGTTCAATATTTCTAACTGTAGGTGTGGCATTGCCCTAAAGCATGTCTACTCAATGCCACTTGTGCAACACTTGGTATGTGGCACTTCTATGCAGGAAATATATGAGCAGAGAGTGATTTACCAACAAGGAGCACCTCAAAAGGTAAACAGCAAGTACTTCCCTTGGATGGCATTATTATACTGTATTCCCTACTTAGATATCAAAATGTTTACGTACCTTGTCCGCCTTGCATCTGGTTTGTGCTGGAAGGCAAAATACCATTCTTGACATATTGATGCAGTGTGGAATACCCTATAATCCTGTGCTGGGATCTGTTACGCTAGTCACAGAATGTGGTGCAATTATGTCACAGGAACACAAACTTGTGAATTCTGGGGACTTCATAGAATTTGTCACATCACAGTTTGAGGTAAGACGTGAATAAACACTTCCAACATACATTTTCACTAATACATGTAATTTCAGATGCAGTATGGTATCTTGCTAGCCACGTTCAAGCATACTGATGGCAGTGTTCACTGCCTTGTTCAAGGCTTTCATAAGCTGGAGACTGCTGATGGGCAGGCCTTTCTGAATCCACATGACTACCCCCTTCATGAACTCAGCCGAACATGCAATCTTCTGTACCACAGGGAAAAAAATCGTGTTCCGGACCTTGGGTTTTACCCTAGAAAAAATTCTCACCACGGTTTGTCAAGACTTACCAAGTCTTACCAAGATTTATCAGACACAACTTGCCAAGACTTAGCAAGAATCAACCAAGTTTTAGCAAGTCTTATCAAGACTTGACCAGAATTTGGAACAGAAATTTTAAGACTTAACAAGACCTAGCATGGTTTGCCAAGAATAAAGCAGGTGTGACTTATCAAGTCTTATCAAGGCGTTCCTAGAATAAATAACATTATACTTGTCAATTCTTATTATAGCATGATAATAAGGTACAATTACACACATGTAGAAAGTTAACTGTCACATTCTGAGTCACGGCACTTCTGATTGGCTTTTGAAACAAATGTTACCATGTTCCATTCGGTTTGGTTGTACCTCTTGTTCATGATATCTGAAAACCAAAAGATTTTTTTACACAATACATTTTATGTGCATTAAATTAACTTACCAATTATTCTTGAAACTTTAGTTGGATCAAGCACACCTCTTTCACTCTTCGTACTTTTAAACAGCAGGGAAGAAGACAATTCTGCTCTAGTAAAAAGCATGTCCAACAATTGCAATCCAAACAAGTATGGTGTTTTAGCTGGCAGATGAAGAACGTTAACTCCATTTACCTATAAGAGTGCAAGTTTATACCCTTTTTGTATGAAATAACCATGTACATGCTTGTATCTTCTTGTTTTATTGCAGAGCTGCATGGTATGCTATTGTCTGCTCTTCCTGAATTGGAAAATGCTGATTGTGTTGGGGGCGCTGGACTCAAGGCATGCCCATCCAATAGCTCTTTGAATCTGCTCATCATCTCTATCTGGGACAGGCAAATCTCATTCTGTGTGTCACAAATCTGCTGCATGTCAGTCTAAGGCATCATTATGTAACTAGACTTTGCAAACAATTTGTAATGCACTGCACCTTCATCTCTCTCAACAAAGTTGCTATTTCTTCTTGATTCTGAGTATATATAAGAAAGTTTTGGTCAAATATTACTAACATTAATGCATGCAACACACAAGGTTGCTACTTGTACCCACACATTCCAGCTCTTTACCTTAAGGAATAAAACAAAATAATATAACCATGCACAGTATGAAATGAACCTGCCTGATTTCACAGCTTTAGATAAAATATCCTTTCTGGATGTGTGAGGATCAACTACCGAATCCTTCAAATTGTAAAGACTTATAATAATAGATAGCTATACAAAATAGCATGTAGCAGACCTTGGATTCCTCTCTGCTTGATGTTGATTGACGAAGCATTTGTTCACATATCATTAAGAAAATACTCAAAAACATTTGCTGCATACCAGTTTTGCTGATTTGGACTGAGTTTTCTTGAATTTCTATGTCATTTATTGAAATCCAGACATACAATACATTGTCACAGTTACAATTTGAGGATTCATCTGTTAAAGCAAGAGAGTGAGCATTTAAGTTATGCAAAATAATTGTAACCTTTTAAGGATACAAATTGCGCTGGGTACACTTTTCCATGAGACTCGTAAAGAAGCTCTGCCCCTTTTGAGAGATCCATAACAGATTCCGTATCCTCTCTGTACAGGTCTCTGATTTTGGCAACCACTATCTTCCCAGTTTGAGAACATTTCAGCACAACTGATCCTATTGTACGGATGCTTAATTATAAGTGATTGATCTATATTTATTCTTGCATCAGTGTTACTGATATTATAATTCCTAAAACTGTCAAAGTAATCCGCTTTTATAGTCTGATTGGCCTTATTGCTAACTTACGCATATGAATGTATCGATCAGCCATGCACATATAACCTGCGCGTTTCTTTCTCTGCAAGATCAGCCAATTTTATCGGGTTGCGGTTAACACGCTACGTAACACCTCACGACCTAGCTGCATTTTGGCGCCAAAATGCAAACTTGATGTTTCAAGGTTCTTCCCTAGCACTATACATGTATATACATGCGCTAAAAGGATTCATGCTCGTAGCAGTGACTCAAAACATTCAAGCATCCCGCGTAGCGATTACAATATTAATTGTATTTATTCCTCGCGGTCACACTAGC
Organism: Eunapius fragilis; assembly: GCA_963681505.1. Classification (NCBI taxonomy): domain Eukaryota; kingdom Metazoa; phylum Porifera; class Demospongiae; order Spongillida; family Spongillidae; genus Eunapius; species Eunapius fragilis. The sequence goes on from OY811993.1 coordinate 2,985,026, forward strand.
TAAAAACCACATACAGGTACCACATAATTAAGCCAAGGTGTCTTTCGTACGCGCCGCAGCTCAACTGATCTGCATTACCGTACGTGCTAGAATTGAGTAATTAGCGGCATGCTTCTGCATGTGCTAATTGTGTAGACAATGTGCACCTGCGCTTTTAACTTACTGTTCTGGTCCAGTGTAGCTTCTTCCAGTTCTCCTTCGGATGCTTTCAGCGTGGGCTTCCTTTTTCTTTTCCCATTCGCTTCTTGATCAGTAGACATTGTACTATACAGCTTAATATTGAACACGTGCATATGATATGGGATATGTTTTAATAAAAAATTATAATCTCTACTATTTGGCACGTGCGGCTGAAAAATGGAGAGACCAGAACAATTGCGTAGAGGCTATCGACAGTACTTAAGAGACCCTTTAGTACCAGCGCCTAGAACTACAATGTGGAATCATCAGAAAACAAAAAGGTATTGGATGGCTCATTGACCTTGTAGCTATAATTAATTTAATAAATTCGATTCATTAATTGTTACACGGTCGTACATATCCCACAAGTGCAAGTATGAAGCAATTACCCCCGGTGCAGACCTAAAGTACACCACTCAGTTGACAATGAAGATTTAACATCAGCTAGTCATCATGATAGTAGCGAATGCAGTACCAGTGATCAAAGACCAGCAGATGCAGATCTGCCTGTAGCAATAGGTAAGTGTCTATAAATCAGTGTAGTTTTGGTTGTGATAACTGCATGTTACTACATTAAATACTGGAATAATGGACAGCAATGAAGGGAATCAAGAGGCAATTGATGATGCATGTGTTCGAAGCTGAAAGAGGTGATGACATGTACACAAGTGGTGCAAGTGATGGTGCAAGTGAATTGTCGAGGCCTGTGTCAGAAAATGACAGTGATTCTGAGGAAGAATATTCACATTCTTCATCAAGCGAACAAGAGGAAGAACCAATGAGCTGTACATTGAACATGGAAAGTATTCCAGAGTCTTCATTTGAGCCACTCTATAATAGTTCAACCGTGACAGTTTGTGGTGCTTATTTTTGCATCATGAAGTATGCAAAAATAGCTAAGCTGCCATACAAAGCTATTGAAGAATTGTTAAATCTGCTGCAAGTGATTTGCCCTTCATCAAACAAATTGCCCAAGAGTTTACACCAACTAAAGAAATTTTTTCACAAATTCACCGCACCTTACACATGCTCTAAAGTTTGCAGTGAGTGTTCATCGCCTTGCCATGGAACAGCAAACTGTGAAAATTGCAGTTCAGAATATGGCAATATGATTCATATTTCCATTGCAAAATCAGTGCAAACCATAGTATCACGTGAGTCAACTTAGAAGATGCATATGTATGGGGGGGGGGGGGGGGGGGGGGGGGGAAATGTGCATTTTTTTAAGTAAGAAAAGCTTTTAAATATCTCTTAAAAAATCAAAATCCCACCACCATACAGGTAATTGGACTGAATTGGCCAATTCAGTCCAATTACCTGTATGGCCCAGCAATCTAACATAATTTGCAACATGGTTAAGTTGATGCATAATATAAGTACAGGTTTTATCGCCATAAAGATCTGGTACCATTTCATAAAACTCATTCCATTGTGGACTCATTCTGCATTTTGCACTGAGAGTAAAAACGGTCTATTGAAGCATATGTACCATGGAAAAGGCAATGTATTAGAGCAATTAGTTTTCAACATTGACATCACACAGACACTGCAATTTTTTACATTCATCTTTGGCACAGCATGAAAATATGACAGTGATGCATTATTTGAGCTTGCACTTTCTACCATTTCACTCACATGCTTACATATGTGTTGGAGAGCATGCATATCTCTGTGGACCTGGGTATTCAAGTCCTACAACAGAAGAAGAAAGAAATCTCTTGAATTGTGGTGATAGTACTCAAAATATCTAAAGAATAACGTTCTCTACTGCTCAGACATTATTACAGAAAAGGGAAAGCGCAACAGCTCAGTATGTGTATACATCAGTGATGAAGATATACTTATGTTTGGTTGCATTCAGTTTTTCATCAACACACCTTCACCCAAAGCAGTAGTACAACCTTTATTAGTGTGCACCTCATGGTACAGCGATGGAGGCCCATGTTGCAGAGACAATCTAAAAGCATACAAGGAACTAGACCTTTTTACAGCACTTGACATATTTATCAAAGTCCAACATTCTGCCACTTCCAGACTTAATTGTATTTTTCTTGATAAAATAGTTTCAAAAGCAGTCTTAGTTGAAGGCCATGATAATAATTTGTATGCAATCAGACAGCCCAATAAATATGATCATAACTAATATGTGACTACTTTCTTGTTCATGTATTATACTGCTTTCGTTTCTTATTGTTTGCTATATATTCTATGGTGTATGTCTGTTGTAAGTGTATGTGTATATAATCGATTAACAAGTATAAATCTGAGGACCAGTGACTCGTTATTTATTACGCTATGACGCGTCAAGGATACTAATGAGATTCATACATGGCCACAATTGTCTTAGCAAGACGTGATAAGACTTAATAAGTCTTGTCAAGACCTTACAAAATCTTGACACGACTTCTAAGACTTGGTATGTCTTGGCAAACCGTTGCAAGATTTTTTTCTAGGGATTCCATCAAACGTATTCAAAGTGCCTAAGACAACATTGAATACATTTGATGGAACAGATCCCAAGGTCCGGAACACGATTTTTTTTCCTGTGTATACTACTGCCCAGCCAAAAATTCTTACTCGGATCTTATAAGATCTTGTAAGATCATTATAAGATTTTAATAATGCGTAAGAATCCTGTAAGAAAAGAATAAGATCTTGTAAGACATGGAAGTGTTCAATAAGACGATATGAATTGCATGTGTACAGAACATAGTGCATACATGAAATACATTAATGATAAGGCACAGGTAAAATAGCATTGGTCAATGGTGTTCATATTCGTTGGGCTGCATAATAACTAAATCTATCGGAGAATATTTCAAAGCAATATGAACGCAAACTCTTTTAATGTTGTCAACTGGAACAGCTATTGTCTTCTTTGTAACAGACACCTTCTTTACTTTGTGCATAAAGTTCTCAATATGGCGATGAGCACACAGAATACGATCATCACAGTCCAGTATTTTCTCATTTGTTTTATCCAAAACATCGCCGATTGCATACCAAACTTTGTTCACTATGCATAGACGACGAACAGATATAAAGAAAAGTTCATAACTGGTTTCATTTTCACTGTACCTTACTTGACACACAGAGCTATTTCGTTTAGCTTTAATGTTTCGGATGTGTAACATTTGAGGCCCAACCTTCAGTCTGTTGATAGTTGGTACAGAATCAGATGGTACAATGTGAATGCTTCGAAGAGCCTTTATGTCATCAGCATCTAAATTTGCATATCGAACTTTCATCGGCTTGGAATAATTGGACTGTGAGAATGTGATGTCATAGTTGTGCAAATAAATCTGTAAACGATCACTCTGGACATTAGTAGCATTCTGACGAAGATTTTGCCGAATAATAAGGGATCGACAAATTTGAGGCAGCACATTGCCAGTGCCATGACACTGCCTCAACAGAAATCCATTTAAGTTTTCGTATCCAAACGTTGAGTAGCACCACAGTGGGCCCCAATCCTTTACAAATTGACATAAATGAATCACGCTGTGCAAATTTGCTGTGCAAATAATATTGGGATACAACTCAGGGGCTTGTTCATAAAATATTTTTAGATAGTCTGAAGCTAATTCAAGATCGTTGGTTGATATTGATGAATTAAGTAAAATGTGCATTGCACAAACCAGTAGACACCAGTGATTTATATACGCTTGTGGCAAAAAATCCTTCATAGCTGGTATTGAGTAATAAAGCAGCCATGCTCTAAATTCAGCTGCCTTCCAAAAACTTGAACATTCAATGCTCCTTGGGCTCCGTCGAAAAGCATGTGGTGGCTTCATTCTAAGCAACCGTTTGTCAATCTCTTTCAAAAACTTTCTAATGTTGAATACATAAGTGCTGAACTCTGATCGAAACCAATACTTCATAAATTGCTTTGCCAAACCTTCCAGTATTGCATGCATGTAGTCTGCAGGAATGCATAAAATGATATCAATGAAGTCAGATAAAATTGATGGTCCAAAAACTCCATACACCGGCTCCTCCATTTCAATTGCCATTGCTGCCCATAAAATAACATCACTGAAGATGCGTGGTTCATGCAAATCATTAGGCAGATAAATAGTCCTGTGCTGTACATATGTTCCTATGTCCAAGCAACAAGGACATCCATATTTTCCATTGAATTGTGTAAAATTCATTGCCATAGCCTTAGCAATGAGGTCGAATGTTGCGAGTATTAATTTGGCTCTTAGTTTTTTATTTCCAACTTTTGTTCTAATTATTCTATCAGAATTTTCAAGTGCCTTAATTTTAGTCAGAATAGATTTCAGTATCCTATTCATGTCAGGCTTGACTGAACCAAGCCACAATCCACAAACCAAAAGATATTGCACATTGTACCGTATTTCCGGTGGAAGGTTTGCAATGCACAATTCTATAGGCCAGAGTTGAAGTCCTATTGGAAATAAACTCAACTTGTTTAATTTATGCAACAAGCTAAGAAAGATAATGTATACCTGATGATTTAAACACTGGGATTCCATCACTGCATAACATAAGCCCAATGTGTTCCGGTACAGATAGAAACTCGCCTGGCTGCATTAAGGCTCTGTACTTACTGCCGTCCTGAAGGTCATGCAGAATATCTGTATCCTGACGTCTAGTAAATGGGTACTGCAGTTGATCCCAGTTATCTACAAAATATTGTTAAAATACTTAATAAAAAACATCACATAATATACCTTCACATATCTGTATTAGATGGTCTTCAAATGGAAGGATCGCAAAGTTACAGACACTTGAACCATTACATTGTTGCCTGCAACATTTCTTTTTATCCATGGGAATTTCTTCTAGGCAAACAGAACAGTATTGATAATGTTCTATTCCTTCTGTTATACCAAGGTCTTTTCTGAGTTTGTGGATCGTTCTTGGGCAACAGTTATCAGGCAAGCAATGCAATTCAACAAGATCTAAAAGTTGCATTATGCTGCTTTCTGTTAAACGATGTGCAACAGCATATTGATTGATTGCAAGGCAACTCTCGTTTCTGGTCAGAGCTGCTCCTGCATACAATGGCTCTATAGGATATAAACATAGCACTTTACTCATTGCATCTCAGTGCATCAACTTACTCTGAGGCTGTGTAATTTGCTCTTCATCCTGAGAAGAATCTTCATCACCATCATTGACATCATCAACTACACTACCCCCACCAATGCCACCACAATCTCCACCACAATCACCACCCTCATCATCACCCACATCACCTCCCCCAATACTACCATAATCACTACCACCATCACTACCACCATCATTACTACTAGAATCATCATCACTCCCCCTACTACCACCATCCCCACCACTACAATGCTCAATACTATGAGTCCCACTACAACTCCCTTCAGCAGTACCACCACCACCACCACCACCATCTTCATCATCCCCATCATCTTCAATAGATTCAACACTAGTACTACTCCTCTCTGAGTGCAAGATCAACAGAATGGTTTTGTTTGTTAATGAAACATATTCAAATACGTAATCTTTAAACGAGCATACCTTCAAAACCCTCTCCTTCCAGGCCATCATGTACAAAATGCTCCTTTGTTTCTGTCATGTCACTTTGCTGTTGATCCACTATGGTAATTGTTTGCATGACATAATTAATCAATCAATATTACTTAAAACACAAATACAAAAGGCCAATGGAGAAATCAATAAGTTCTTTTATATTTATAGACAAGATAACAAATGCTTTTCAGTAATTCATACCATCTAAAGGGGCAATCTCAAAAACCTATACCATGTCTTGTACAGATGCAGATGTTTCTGTATTGAGGGTAGGGTCTTATGAATTGAAGAATCAAACAAGGAAAAGAGCAGCACTACCAAATTTCATCTATAAGGTATGCTACAAAACATTTCTCGCCATATATAATTCATACCTGTTTCGGCAGCTCTCCAGTTATGCAACGTTTGGCGTGGAACAGGCATGAAAGGGTCACGACAGTACTGTTTTCTTCCCTTTGCTGTGATTTAATATACATATATTCTTAAAACATCTTAAAGTTACATTTAAAAATGCACAGTACGGAATTAATTTATTCAGTGATTATTGATATGACGAAGTAATAAATGTCAATGCTTATTCATTGTTTTGCATAGCGTAAGTATAAATTCATGTTTTTTACGTCAATCGCTGTAGCCTAATGCTATTAGATAAGTCGTTATGATCAAACGACATGTTTATGATCAAACGACATGTACGTGACAATTAATGTGAGGGAACTAATTAATGTAAATTTATCGGTGAAGTTTTCACCGCATACCGAATCTGTGGTTGATTTACTTACAGCAGATTTCGAAAAGCAACAAAATAACAGTCCACCGCGCATATAGCGCACGATTACTCGATCGATTGCATATATTATATGACTATAAATGTACCTTTGAGAGATCCGCCGCTGAGTTGTTTTCTGTATCCAGACCTCCAAAGCGTAGTTCTAGGGATGGGTACCTTTGTCCTGAGATACTGCTTTCGTGAACTAGAACTAGATGTTTCTTCCGAGGTATCAATTTCTGCCATCGCCGTCAAATTGCATTCAATTTTGTGCACCGGAAATCCGAAATTTTTATCTACAATTGCGTACTCTCACTCACACGTGTACTATTATATGTACGAACAAGATGAGCAAACGTGCAAGGAAATTACCGCCGCGCTATAAGGACAATGCCTTGCCTCTAGATAATTGGACTGCGGAGACCAGTAAGTTATGCATATATGAATTCGTATCGATTGCCATGCATGCGGTGTATTCTTGCATGCATGTGCGCGCGCATCATACGACCAGCAGTGATGTCAAGTTACATGTTGCGATGTTATATGTTGCGTGTGCCATGCGTTGCATGTACATGCATGAATACGTGTTCTGCGCGGCCCCCACTAGCTTTCATGCGCGTCAAGTGACAATTGCGTGGACACAAGCAAACACAATTTTGACCGCGGCTATATGATTGTATTCTCAGTGAGTGTTTGTAACCACATGTACATCGATTGCCATGGCCATGGCTTGCCTCGCTATAGCATGCAGGCGCGACACATAATTAACACCGTTACTTTGTGACAGTGTGATAATTAAAGTAAAGGTGCTAATTATGTGCCGTACACTTGTGTCAAGCACAGCAAACTTTAACTCCTAAACCATGCTAGTCCATTGCACTACTTACTCTTTTAATGTGTAGCAATGTGGGATACGTACTCTTAAAATTTTTGTATTTTTTCGTCAAAAGAATGGTGTACAGTTGTTTGTGAACAAAGCAACAGGCAGTTCCTTTGCAAGTCTTCTGACTTGGAAGACAAAGAAATTGGACCAATGGCAGTACCTGACCTGGATGTAGGGAATGAGTATGTATGGAAGTCTTCCAAAGGGACATCTTATGATGTCAAACTGCTACGAGTCCATGGTAAATTCATCATGAGCATAAATTTTAATTTTATTGTCATACATAAATTGCAGACAAAAAACCAACCGATGGTGGGATGGTAAAGGAAAGTAGAGTGAGGCAAGAGGAGGATAGTCCTCCTTCATCGCCAGAGGATGGTTGTCATCAAGATTCTATTGTGAGGAAGAGGGTATGATGACAATTTGAATACCTACATTAAATCAAGTTCATTGCTTATAGACCACCACTGACAAACCTGACCAGGCTCAGAAGGTAATGTACTGATGTAAACAAACTCAGTAGCCTTAATATTCTTGCTATTATTTATTCAAAATCTCAGGGTGTAAGATCTCTAGAGGCTAGCAGCAATCACGATTCAACTGTGAGAAAGAAGGTATTATGGTACTTTAATGTCTACACTTAATTAAGTTCATTGCTTATAGACTACAACTGACCAACCTTACCAGGCTCAGAAGGTGTTGCACTTTTTTTATTGATGAATAAATATCACTTTATTCTTTCTACTGTTCAGCCTTCTTTTGGTTCAGAAGATGAATCACCTGTGAGGAAGAAGGTATGATTATTTATAATGAAGTCAATTATCCACTGACAAAATGAGTACAAATGAGTATGGCACTTTTCCCTGACAGATTATGCCCTTACAAATTTATAGGCACTCACTGTGGGCACTAAGTTAGCATTGCAATGATGCATGGGTCTATTGCATGCATACTAAATTTTGCCAATCAATGACTATCATGTCTAGCTAACAGTTAGCCAATGCTTTTGAAAGAGTAATGTTGAAATAGCAATTTCATGCACATATGCAGAGAGGAGATGTGCATAATTCAGAAACAGAATTATCCACAGCTTTACAAAACTTGGTAAGAGGAATACATATGCACCTTTATATTTATAATATCAAAATGCTCTTTTTTCCAATTCAGAAGTACTTGAGCACTATCAGCAATACACTGATAGATATACGAGACATGATGAAGGCGTATCTGGACGGCCAATCCAATAGTTCTGAAGTATTTATTTCAAGTTATAATAACTTGGGTTCATATTTTTTCACCTTTACTGCAGAGCCAACACCCCAGAAAGGCAGCAGGTTCTGAAGCAGATGAGCAATTCTTAACAGTAAGATTAAAATATATTTATACAATAATGTATTATTTATTAATCATTTACAGGAGGATGGGATGGATTTGCTCTCAATAAAAGCTGCAGATCCAGGAAAATATGCACTGAACCTAATGAACGCATTATTTACAGATGAAGAAATGGGTTCCTCTTGTTACAAGAAGGGGCTAGGAAGCAAGTCAGAAAAACCACAGCTCTCACCAAAAAGGGTTAAACTAATGGAAGGTAAGGAAGATTTGCACAGCTTATTAACTTAGTGTACAAAAATATTTTACAACACACAGAATGCATAGACAAGAAGTTCGGAAAGGGGACAGCTAACAAGCAACAACGTCAGATTCAACACTCGTGCAACCAGAAGTGTCTGGACATAAGATCAAAAAAACTGAAAATTCTCCAAAGCTAGATGTGTTATTATGGAAGTTTCCAATTACAATCAAGCAAGATGCTATTATTCTTAAAAAGAGCTTATCCAAGATTTCATTATGATCCTACAAGATCTTGTGTAAGATCTTTTTATGATCGCACAGGATCTTGTGCAAGATCTTATTATGATCATACAAGATCTTGTGTAAGATCTTACAAGATTATGAAACAATCTTGTCCCATAATCTTGTAAGATCTTAGAAGATCTTGTTATAAGATCATATTATAATCTTAAATAAGATCTTAACTAAGATCTTAAATAAGAATTTTTGCCTGGGTGGGGGGGGGGGGGGGGGGAGGGGTAAGCAGGGTAAGTTACCCCGGGCCTCAGGGTTTAAAGGGACCTCCGGGTCTATTCCTACAATTGGGGGGTTGGGGGAATCTTCGTCAAAAAATGTGATGCTTGGCATGGGTGAGGGGTCTCATTAACTTAAATACCCCGGGCCTCCGTGCCGCTCTCAACGGGCCTGCCCATGCACATGACATGCAAAACATCTCATTTATCAAAGCTGCAAATCACCAAAATAATCATACCATGGAGCTGGCACCTATTCGTTCCCATTGTATGCTGTGCTTGCTATCCACTGCCATCGACCGGTGCCCAGATTATCATACAACACAGCCAAATTGCAATTCCTGACTCAAAATGTATACCAACATAGTATGGTACATAGTATGATGTCATCATGTACCATAGTAACAATATGCGCAAACATCCTGTTACTGATTGTTGTATCATATATGCTACATAATTACTTACATACCGTATCAAAGATAGCAGTTCCTATTAAGGCATGGTTTATATAGCAGGTGCTCTTAATAAGGTAATGTTTTTGTAGTCAAATGGTATTCTAATTAGAGCGCGCAATAAACATTGTAACAATACAGATAGTTTTGCCAATCATGCTTGAACAACAGTTTGGATTGGATTGAGACCTCTTCTCTTTCTACATTGTCCATAGCTGTGGTCTCCAGAAACGTACAGTCAGTGCATTCGTGAACAAGTGACACTGCACGTCTGACGTTGTTGCCATGCACCCCTCCCTCTCTACGTACGGCACTGCAAGTGGGGTCCTTATCGTACAATAAGAGGATAAATAAAATATAGGTCCATGTACGTGTGTAGAAGGTAGGTCTTTAAATTATAAGGCACCATACTCGACTTCTTGGCACACACATGTTATGCCTATTTAGCTGATGGCGATCATCAGCGCACACTGGATACGTTTGTTCCCTACCTAATATTCAATGGATGCGCGGTTTGCAGATGACTAATTTACCTGTGGACCTTATGTGTGATCTTTGGCCCATGCACCATAGCATTATGCTCTGCAAGGTCATCGCGTGGGCATGGCTTATGAATCGCTTATAGTTACCGCCAAGATGTGGAGGAGGTGCATGTCGCATCGCGAATATAGTTGTTTCTGCCATGTCTTCATTTCGTTGGTATAAAACAAGCACGTTGCAGACCTCTAGCACGTACGTAAGTTAGTAGAAATTCCGGGTAACCGAAAGACTCTAGCATTGTCCAATGTAATGTCAATTTCTATACTTACGTTTTGGGATCACAGCATATTCCCCTGTGCATCAAAAATGCTAGGTAATATTAAAGCTGCATTAGCAACAGGGAACTTGAGATTGGGGAGGACTAAGAAAGGTAGGTAGGTAGGTTGGTACTGTAGTAGGTAGTGTTGATAAATAGGATGGGAATAGAGTTACTATGCACACCTGTATCAAGTTTCAGATAGAATTTTAATCAGCTATGTTTCGATGAACTTACACTTGTAACATTTAAATGTCATGCCTTTTAATTAAGGAAGTACAGCTGCTACACATGCAACTAACCGTGGGTCAATACATTTTACGCATTATTGAGATTGTTTCAATATGCAAAAAAATCTAGTCTGACATGATATTTTTGCTCTACATAATCCTCAATGACTTAGCATACTACAAACCATTCTAGTGCTGATGATACTACGCTTTGTTTTTAGATGCCTCTTTTCAATTGCACTATGCGATTGCATGTGCATATGATATTGTAATGAACCTTTCATGCAGGCTGCCTTAGCTAGCAATGAAGGCAATGAAGACTTGTGGAGCAGACCAGATCCTTATTTGCTTCCACCCCTTCCTGGCCAGACTGAGAAGACGGAATTTGATGTGAGGAGTTTAACATCAAGCTAAGTGTGCAGCCAGAAGTTTAAATATCTCATTAGAAATTTAATATAGAATAGTGTGAAGTAGAATTAGAATTGTGCATGTTTTGCTATTAAAATAATTTGTGTTAAGGATACAATCTGGATAGCAGTTCATTTTTTTTGCAAACATATTCACATGGTACTTAAAGGGCAATAATCCTTATGCTGACTTGCTTTTGATATGTGTTATTGCATCAGTGTTGGTGTGTGCATATGGATGTGTGTTTTGATTTTTAGTGCGCATGTTGGTGTATGTGCAGGTGTTGTGTGTATGTGTAGTGTTGTGTGCATATGTGTTGTTGTGTGCATATGTGTTGGTTTATACATGTGCAGTGATGTATTTGTGATGCCTTTTCCTTTTCTATTGTCCCTCTCCTTCTGCAGAGCCTGGATTATGACATCTGCTACAATGTCCCATACAAGAAACAGCTTAAGTCCTACACCAAATTTGTACGTTTCTGTTAGCTAAAATCAACGGAAGAGGTTAGCAACATGTTTTTTAAATGTTGCATAACCAATAAATACATATGTCAACTTGCATGTATGACTAAAAAGCATCATACTAATTTCGATAACAAACAAAAAAAAACTTTCATGTTCATGTATCTTGTACACAGACGTACTTGCACATCAATGTGATGAGGTGGGTACTGGTGGCCATCATTGGTATCCTCACTGGGGTAGTTGCCTCCATCATAAGTGCTTCAATGGAAAAGCTGGTGGATCTGAAGTACAGCCAGTTTGATAAAGGTATACACTACATTTGGCAGGCATGCCTATATTCAGTCAAAACCAGACATGCTGTCATATGAACACACACTCATGTGCAAAACACATGCAAAAAGTGGTTTGAGTTCACAAAGCAAATAAGTACACCAATTTTTTGTTGCTAAAAAATATAGGTCTATTTTAAATTCCTCTCTATTGACACCTGTAGTATATCATGCCATCCTTCCCAGCGGAGCTGTTAGTGCTGGTCTATTTGTGCTCTTGGGGTTCAATATCCTCTATGCTCTTGTGTCAGCAGTGGTATCTATATTTGAGGTCAGTTCATTGCTGCATAGTTATGTTCAAGTATACGTTTTGTGTGATGCAAATGGTTACTTTGCCTGCCTCGGTTTCTCCAATTTCAATATCATCTGGTTCTAGTTTACTCAGTCACCCTTTCTTTAAAATTAAACTTCACCTTTAGTCATGCATTCAACCATACAGTCTTATGAGATCTTGTTCAAATATTATACTCGGTAATTGTGTGATTCTTGAATTAACATTGTAGCAATACTTACAGTTTCAAGTGGTAAACTTGATTTTAAAGAAAGCAATGTACAATGGAATATCTTATTTATCTAGCATGAAACATTTACACTATTAACCATTAAACAGGCTTTCTCATGGTTTCACTGCATTTAGTTGCTGAGTTACACATGTTCTACATGTATATAAAACTGTTTAATATGCTGGACATTGCCAATATGCACAAACCATTGACTCCTTGCTGTCTGAAGTGTCAAATTTATGTGCAGCATATTTCTGATGCAAAAACATTATATACATTTGAAGCTGAAAGGAAAGAACAAGTTAAAAGTATTACCTTGTCCATTCCAAATTAAGCTTCTCATTACTGCGTTCTGCGATAGTTTGCCTTCGGGATTCTTGATCTTCATACTATTGTCCATTTCAATTTTTTTTTGATAGGTCAATTGCCTCATGTGTTTGGCTGGCTCCAAAACCTCCGTTTTTGTCAATTCCCTTCTTTTATGTCCTTTGTCAGTTTGCTTGTATTATTAAATTAAAAAAAACTATACAGGGTGAACTGAAACACAAATGAAAGCATCAAATAATTACATGCAAGCTAAAATTTAACATCTAGAGATGCGTTTGTGATGCCTCTTAGTATGATCAGGGTACAAACATTATCTTTGCATCACCATTAAATGGATGAATACTGTGTAATGTCTCCAAATAATAATCAATTAACCCCCGTCATTATTACACATAACCCGATATATATAATACTGTTCAAGTGCTACTACTACACCTCCCTTTCTAATATCGATCGGGAGGTCTTGATATTCGTCCACTTCGAGTGCGTACTACTCCAGATTCTTGATCAACATCTCTTTCGCTCAGAGTGTCACTGGCTTCCTGTTCAACATCTGTGAACTGGAGCTTCTGGCTGTATTGTGACATCCAGTTTTTCGGGTGTGTCATGAGATACCTCACTCTGTAATGCTCCATTGCCAGAAGATCCCTCAGGTTGTGGTGTAAGGTCCTGTACATCATTGCCAGGATACCGAACTAAGTGTCGTCTGTTACGTCTCATTGTTCCACCTTGAACGGCAATTTCATATGATCGTGGCGCTAACTCCTTCACTACCACGCCAGTCGACCTATGGTCCGTAACCCGCACAGTATCTCCTGTATGTAATGGACTCAATAAGCGTGATCCATGATGGGAATCAAAATTCACTTTCAACTGCTGTCTGTGATACTCCTCCTTTTGCTTGAGCTCTTCCACATTTGGAACTTTCTGAGAAAGCAGGGAAGGATGGATAGGAAGTGTAGAACGGAGCTTCCTACACATTAAGAGTTCTGAAGGGCTATATCCATTCTTCAAAGGGCTTGTCCTATACGCAAGCAATGCCAAATAAGGATCCACTGACTTCTTTAGCAAGTTCTTCACTGTAGATACTGCCCGCTCAGCTTCACCATTAGCTTGAGGAAACCTTGGACTACTTGTTACATGTGAAAATCCATATTCCTTAGAAAATGATGAGAATGAAGCTGCTGAAAACTGGGGTCCATTGTCTGAGACCACTGTCTCCGGGATGCCATGTCTGGCAAATATGGACTTCATGTGTAAAATAACACTGTCTATCTGCTGTAGTTGCTGAAAGCTTAGCAACTTCAATATATCTCGAGTAGTAGTCAACAACCAGAAGATATGATGATCCCTTCCATTCAAAAAGGTCTGTGCCAACTCTCTGCCATGGAAGATCGGGAAATGGTGTAGGAATGAGCGGCTCTGCCCTCTGAGTTCGTTCCTTACAACACACTGAACAGGACAGTACAAAATCTTCCAACTGTTTACTCATACCTGGCCACCACACAGACTGCCGAGCCCTCTCTCTGCATTTCGTAACTCCCAGGTGCCCTTCAGGTAACTTGTGTAGAATGCCTGCTCGCAGAGTAGCTGGGATTACAAGTCGGCTTCCTCGCATTAGAAGATCTCCTTGAATAGTGAGCTCTCCAGAAACACACCAATAATGTTTAACAGGTCCTTTAAGTGTGTTCTTTGCAGGCCATCCATCTTTGCAATAGGCTTTAAGCTGTGTGCAAATAGGATCTCTTGTTTGGTGCTGTTGTATTTCCTCTAAACGTTTCTCACTAATTGGGAGGTTCTGCATCACTATATTGACAAATGCATCAGTGACATCCTGCAATTCCTTGTCCATGGTCAAGGGCTGAGAAACTGGTGCGCGTGAGAGTGTATCGGCTGTAAATAAACTCCTACCAGGTGAATGTATAATCACGTAGGTGTACCTCATGAGCCTCAGACGAAAGCGCAGAATCCTTGGTGGAAGGTCGTCCAAGCTTTTGCTTCCAAGAAGTGGTACTAAAGGTTTATGGTCAGTCTCTACGAGAAAGGGTATACCCAGCAAGTAGTCCTCAAAGCGCTCACATGCCCAGGTGACCGCAAGAGCCTCTTTTTCGATCTGTGCATACCGCTGTTCTGTCTCTGTCAGTGCTCTGGAAACAAATGCAACTGGTTTCCACTCTTCACTATGTTTCTGTAAAAGTACAGCACCTAGGCCATATGAGGAGGCATCAGCTGAAATCATTGTGTCTAATGATGGACTGTACAAGGCTAACACTGGACTCTTACTAAGCTCCTTCTTCACTTGGTCAAAAGCATCTTTTTGTTTTTGCCCCCACACCCATTGCTTCTTCTTGCTCAGTAGGTCCCGCAGTGGCTTTGTCAGTTCTGCAAGTTTAGGTGAGAACTTGCTATGCTGGTTGACCATGCCCAGGAAACGTCGAATCTCACTAACATTGGTCGGCTCTGCCATGCAAGCAATGGCATTCACTTTCTCTGGATCTGGCTTAATGCCATTCTGGTCAACTATTTGACCAAGAAACTTGACTGAGTTCTGTGAGAACACACATTTTTCATAGTTCAATGTAACCCTTGAATTCTGAATTCTTTCTAGGGTGTACTGCAAACGATTATCATGCTCACTTTGAGACCGTCCAAACACCAATATATCATCGATTAGGCACACAACTCCATCCAACCCCGCCAAAATAGATGACATACGCTTCTGAAAATGCTCTGGAGCTGAAGTTATATCAAATGGCAGACGGTTAAAACAGAATCTGCCAAATGGTGAAATGAATGTTGTCAGTTTTGCTGACTCATGGTGCAAGCTCTATTTGCCAAAACCCTGAGTTGGCATCCAGCTTAGAGAACACCTTGGCACCCTCCAACTGTGCCAGTATTTGTTCAACGCTACGAAGCAAGTGCCTTTCTCGACAAACACTCTCATTCAATTTAGTAAGATCTACACAAATACGAACCTGACCATTGCTCTTAGGAACTACTACTAAACCCGCACACCAATCAGTTGGCTCATCGACCTTACTAATCACCCCCATTGCTTCCATGCGCTCAAGTTCCTCTTTCACCTTTGGTAACAAAGGTATAGCTACCCTTCGTGGCACTGTCAGGGCAAATGGCTGTGCATTATCTTTTAGCTTGATGTGATACTGGCCCTGTAACTTCCCCAATCCTTGAAACAACTGAGGGAACAACTGAGTGAAATGGCTTTTTGCCTCCGCATCAATTACATCCACTTTCACCAAAAGACCCAATGCTTCAATTGCAGGACGACCTATCAATGGCATGTGCAGGTCTCGAACTACATACACTTCCTGCTTCACTTCTACTCCCCCATCTGTTCTTAAGGTTCCAATAAACTGACCAACAACATTCAGGCAATGTTGAGTTGGACCTCTCAATATCCTGGATGGCTTCACAAGTTGACCCTTAAAGTATCTTGTGTAATCCTGTGCAGGAATTACAGTAACATCAGCCCCTGTGTCTAGTTTAAATTCTATTAGCACTCCATTGAGAAAAAGGGAACTACACCATGTCTTACTACCTAACTTCTGTTGCCGGATCATTCCCACAAAGTAATCTCTCTTAAATGTGCTAATTGCCAACACCTCTCCAGGTTTGGTCGTAGTCCTACAAACACTCTCAAAATGACCCTTTTTGGAACACTTGAAGCAGGTTGCATTACAAGCAGGGCATTGCTGACGTGAACTACATGAAGTTCTACCACACCAACTACATCTCCCCTTACCAGCACCTCCTCCACTATCTACTTGTGGCATATCCCTCCTAGCTTCCCTTCTAACCAGTGAGCTGCTTTGCCGTGCAATGCTATCAACCAGTGCTAGTCCCTCACCTTCCTTAGATCCTCTAACCACTTCTTGTTGTTGTTTGACCGTTTCTCGTTGCCTGGCAGTAGTTACCGCTTTATCCAACGTTAAATCTGGGTCCAACTGAAGTGTTTCTGACACCTTGCTGTCCAGCAGACCTACAACTAGACGATCTCGAATCATTTCGTCGTGTAACGACCCATAACTGCAATGTTCTGCCAGACTATAAAGAGCTAACACGAAGGACTCAACCGATTCACCATCTTGCTGGCTTCTCTTATTAAAGCGCGCCCTTTCAAATATTACATTTCGCCGCTTCACAAAGTGGTTCTCAAAATGCGTCTTAACCAGCTGATAGTCTTCGTATTCCTTTTTCGTCTCATCCAGTTTGAATGAGCGGAAAATGTCCTCTGCCGCATCTCCCATACAGTATAATAGAGCATTTACTTGGTTAGATTGAGGCTTGTCGGAGAGTCCAGATGTCTCTCGAAAGCGTTCGAATCTTCTAACCCATTTAGGCCATTCATCCGGCCGGCAAAAATTGAACTGTTCGGGTGGCGTAACTTGAAAACTAGCCATCCCGCTTTACCGCTGCCACCATGTGTAATGTCTCCAAATAATAATCAATCAACCCCCGTCACGTGCCCACATTATTACACATAGCCCGATATATATAATACTGTTCAAGTGCTACTACTACAAGTACTATTATACAACATGCTCATTAACAGCTTACAATATTTTAGGTGCAACTTTCATACTATTATAATTTTATTAGGGGTGATGCCTTACTATGCATACACAATGGATACATTTCATTACCAAAACTCTTTAAACCTCAGAAAAGCAACTGATGTGAAAGCAGCTTTCTATTTTATGAAACTTTATATGGAATCTAATACGATATTATTCCTAAATGTTCATAATTTGTAAACTTAGCAAAAGGATATCACAAAAAACGCCTCCAGCTATCATCAATGTAGCTCGCACTCATATGGCCAGTATGAATTCCATTAAATCAATGTGCCTTTGTTTTAAAAACTAGCCAGCTGGTGGACATGTTAGACGTTCTGACTTTCCAGTTTCAGAGCCCATAGTATGTCATAATACCACGTTTCACGGTACTTTGAAATTTGTCGCTATTTGAAATCACAAATATTAGGCAACGTTATGGTAGTTAAATGATGAGATAGTGATAATAAATTCATGTATGTGAGAATTTAATACACCTACACTAAGCTTCCCTGTCTCAGCTATTGCCAATGCTCATCACCAATTTTTAAAGGCAAGTTCCATGATTTAAGTTAATTACGGCAGCCCTGCTATTGCAGACAATTATAGCAAGTCTTATTTAACACCAATCTAACAAGCATAAAGCCACTCTCACCAAATGTTATGACAATTTGAGGCAATTTAATTCGGTATGCATTTTCCAATTGGGCTCAGCCCAGAAGTGGAGAGAGATACCATTGATTCTAACCCTTCTATTTATAGCCATTAGCTGGTGGCAGTGGAGTACCAGAACTTATGTGTTATTTGAATGGCGTTAAGGTAAAATGGTGGTGTCTGTGGTGTAATCATAATTGAAACAGTTTTATTTCTGTCAGATTCCTCGTATCATTCAGATTCAACCAGTGTTGGCTAAAGGGTTTGGCCTGGTGTTCAGTACAGCTGCTGGTATGATGTATATACAAGTGTTACCAATATTCTGCATCAAAATTTATTTTGGGCTGTGGGAAGCAGTTTAAGATTGGAATGGAAGTTGGAAGATTGTCTTTTGGAAAAAGGCCTAGCCTTTGAACAGAAGAGTTTTTGGTAGGGGGGGGGGGGGGGGGGGGGGCAATTATAAATGGGTTATGAGAAGTGTAATAGGAGACAGCAAGTGTGAGATGGAAAAGAATGGGAAGAGAGGAAGAGAGAACTGGAAAATGCAGGATTACATAGTTATTCTGCTGATGGCAATGGTGCTGATAATTTTCCTTCAGGCTTCTTTGTAGGACCCGAGGGTCCATTACTGTACATGGGAGCTGTCATTGGATCAGGCGTATCTCAGGTTAGATGATGGTTTGCTTTACATTGTATTATGTACCTTGAAGGGCTTCCTTCTGTGGCATATATTCTCAAGGTCTATTCTATGTTTTGTTAAATGCCATAAGATAAATTCTCATGACCCTATCCATATCATGGACATATATGCAACCACGTGCTGTAGGTAGACACAAGGATATATGAGTTATTCCATTTACAGGGCATGTACATAGTCAGTAAGATCAATTCTTACTTTGTGTATGTGTGTTGTTATCAAGGAATTTCAGGTTAAAAGGTGTACTTTAAATTGAATTACTTCTGCTTCTAAAGCTTCAAAGTTTTCTGCCATTTTTGGTCAAACACCCTATCCCCTATCCCTACTTCCGATCTGACCGGTGAGTGGAGGATGGTGAGTAATACATTTGATAAGAATAATATGCCTTCAACCTCCAGTGAGAAGAGGGACTTTGTATCCAGTGGGGCTGCAGCTGGTGTAGCTGGTGAGTTGGCAGATTGTTAAAGGGACAATAGGAAAGTCAAGATTCATGTTGAAAGAAAATGTATTTCTTGCATTTGCAGCTGCCTTTGGTGCTCCAATTGGAGGGACTCTCTTCAGTTTGGAGGAAGGGTCCTCATTCTGGAACCAGAGTTTAACCTGGAGGACGGTATAATGACATGCTTCTATTCATGCATACTTGGTTCACTTGTGTATATCATATCTACATTTTCAACTGCTTGGGATCCACTTCTTCCAGTTATTCTGTTCACTCTGTGCTACATTCACCTTTAACTTTGGCACATCAATATACAAAAACATACCTGGTCAACTTGGGCAGTCTGGTCTTGTGAATTTTGGTACTGATGTAGCCGTAAGTGGCAGCAGTGTTACAAATGGGGCCATTGCATTATTATGGTACTTCATATGCTGTAGGTGCAATTAAATGAGAAATGGAAGGCACAACACCTGATAATATTCATTGTGATGGGAGTGATCGGTGGAATGATGGGAGCACTGTTCAATAGTCTAAACACCCACATTGCAAATTACCGTTTAAAGTTTCTAGCAAAAAAGAAGCACTACAAATGGTGGAGGTAAGCACAAAACAGCTTGTTCTGTTGATGAAAATGAGGAAAAACAAATTTGTCTGCTTTCTCTAAACCATGGGAAAATCCTTCGCATCTTTGGAAGATTGACAGCATTTCATAGCTTAGTATAGCACTGAGGATATGTGCAATGTCAATTTCTAAATGTCTGAAGCAACTGACCTACCCAAAACACAGGACACTGACAACATTAGAGGGTGTAGCATGAAATCCTCCACTACTTCAGCAGCTCCTCAACTCTTATGTCATATGTAGTTACTATATGTTACAATCTTTACATCTTTGGTTGAAGTTGCATTTAAACAGCCAGAGAGGTGTGAATAGTCAAACTTCAGTGGTAGTAACCAAATACGCTTTATATGTATACAGATACATTAGTGGTTATGTAATACGTACACTGTGTGCTTTCAGCCCATAGTCACAACTGAAGTGTCTTTAAAAGTACTAGGCTGTCACTGGCCTCATACACAAGTCAGGGTATTTCTTACAGTGCATGGTTCAATTTTTGCTGCATTTGCTTCCAGAGCGATAGAAGCAATGATAATAATTGCAACCACAACATTAGTGGCCTACATCTGCTGCATGTTTGCAAGCACATGTGTGCCTCGTGTGCTGGAAAGTGATATACCGGTCAGTCAGCTGTTTCATTGCTGTGTCTGTACTCTTCAATTGATTCCCTGCTCATTTTTTCACAGACTGACTATGAAAACGAAACATTAAAGTACTTCTGTCCTGAAACAAATGATGTAAAATCTATACACTATCACAATGACTTTGCAACTCTAATACTCAATCGCGGGGAATTATCTATCACGCAGATATTCCATTTATCAAGTGAGATGAATTCATTTTAAGGCAGCATGCACATGATTGCAATGCCATTATCAACAGATGCGTACTCTGCTACAACTCTTGGCACTGCCCTGGTAGTCTACTTTCTGATAGCATGTTGGACACTAGGAGTTGCTGTTCCGAGTGGACTGTTTGTACCATGTATCCTCATTGGAGCCATGTATGGACACTTATTTCCAACTTTGCTTCGGTATGTGGATTTTTAAAAAAGAAAAGTGTTGGCTCGTTTGTAGTAGTGCATCTGTTACAATGTTATATCATTTATTTTTGTATGTTGGAGTTGATTGCATTGTATGCAGTGTACATAGCACTTATCTCCATTCCATATTCCATATTCATCTAAAAATGGCCACAGGGAGTTCTATGTACCTAAACTAAGCGAGTTTGTGCTCCAGGTCTACCCTGGAACCTATGCCATAATTGGAGCTGCTGCCTTTATGGGAGGTGTGATGAGGATGACCATCAGTTTGACTGTCATCCTGATAGAGACTACCCAGCAGATATCCTACGGACTGCCTATCATGATCACACTCATGGTAAACTCATATTTAACATTTCTTATGCTCAATTCAATCAAAACAAGACTCACTTCTTGTAACAATGGTTATTCTGAGGGCTTTCACATATTCTGACAGCTTTGGTGCATTACAGTGTACATGTGTCAAATATCATAGTGGTCCCAACAATTGTGGTATTCAAAATACGGATTAATTATATATAATTAGCTGGTGCATCATTAATAGTTCACCTTCATTGTCAATAATGAAAGTCATAGTTTGTGATTAGATGTCAAGGGTTTAAAAATTACATTTAAAATCCATTTCAGAAAGTAGCTCTATAATGCCTACAGTCATTATTGCATACTGTGAGATACAACAATTGATTTTGCAGGTAGCAAAATGGGTTGGTGACCTATTCAATGATGGTGTATACCACACAAACATTCATTTGAAGAAAATTCCGTTCTTAGATGAGAAACCTCCAGATCAGCTAGACAGGTCAGACCAGTGTGAATAACCACAGCCCTTGCTTACATACCTTTGCCCTGTGCATTCACAGTTTATTGGCACAGGATGTTATGAGTGAAAATGTCAGTTTCTTGTACCCCATCACACGGGTTGGATCTCTGTACCATCTACTGCGCTCCACGACGCACAGTGCCTTCCCTGTGGTCACTCCCCTCACCTCACAGGGAAAGCCACTTCAGAATGTATCAAGCATGCATGTGCCAGCCTTGTATAGGGATGATTTTACACTATCTGGGCCTTATGGTGCAACCAACGCTAAAGTGTCCCCTGTAGATGAAGCCATTTCACCAAAACAGCCTGGTCGATACAAGAGGACAACATTTACAAATCCTCCAGCAGTATCTAATAATAAGCGTTCAATTAAGAAGCGCAATGAAGCAGTGGATGCTTGTTCTGCCCAACTCAATGATGGAGATGGCTTAGAATACAACTATTCAATTCCAGCTACTACAGCACTCATGTCAGAGGAATTTCATACACAATCAATGAAAGATAGTGAACCACTCGTTCTTCATGGTATGATACTTCGCACACAACTGATTCAATTACTCAAGAATAAGGTTTTCTTCAGTGACAGCGAACAGGTATTGCTTGGCTTTTTTGAGACCTTACTGCTTATAATGAAGCATAGAGAATATTATCCCTGAATGAAACCATTCCAGACTTGGGATGATAAAAATGGATATAATAATATTATAAGACTTTTTGGAATGTTATTAATGTTTGATATCATTTTGTTCATGGCTCCATTTCATCCATTTACTCTTTTAACCATCAGCCTGAGAGCCAACCTGAGCTTAGCCATGAACAAATGATGGATGGATACCCACGATTTAGCTCCCTAGATGATATTGGCAAATTATCTACTGGCGATGAGAATAAGCTAATGGTAATGTTAATCAAATGTTTGTGCCATGTGGGGTTTTATTAATTTTAAATTGCTTTTTAATTTTATTACCTTTTGTATCAATGATAATAAGATTTTATTACACTGACAAAGGCTAATAAAATCACATGAAACATCTGGTTAAAATGTTCAGAGTTAAAAGAATAAACGGGGAGTGAGAAAAAACAGTATTTTCCATATTTTACAACCAACTGAGAGAAGAAATTAAATCTGCTGAAATAACATGTAGCATGAAAAGAAGTGTGATATCTAAACTAATATAGTAGAGTCCCTGATGAAATGAATACAATTGTGACAAAGTGGTGCAGGCCATCAGAATGTGTAGAGAAATGGCGGCTAGTAACACCCTAGCTGTTGCGTAAGTGTGTAGGCAGTTATATATGCATAATATCTATATACAAGTACATCTGCATTATATTAGGGTTACACCGTTGTATTGCATTAGTACAGTGACCTGAAGTAATAACCATTTATCAGAGACCTACCTAAGACTACATTGCACTAATGCCAGAGCTTTGGTATTGTGCTCAGGCCCTTATGCACTCTGAGGGCAGAGGTTAGCTTTGCTTGAATGCATGCTTGTTTTTTTCAATTAGTAAATTAAATAAATACATGTAACAGATTTCTTGTAATTATTGTCTTGTGAAGAGCTTTTTAGTGCAAGAAACATACTAAAACTTCAGTGCACTTGGAACACATTTAGCACTGATAGAAACTGGGGGTCAATTGTGTGCATGGTGAGAGTGTCATCTTATGAATGCCTAGCATTATTGGAGGCTGCTGGCAACAATATCCACCATTAGACATCCATTGGTGTTTCTTATCACATTGTTTCAAAACATATTACGAGTACAGAAACATTTGAAGCATTTGAGCTTTTCTGCATGCATTATAATGGTCAAGACTCACATCTGCTCTCCTTTGATTTAGGATATGACTCTCTACATGAACCCTGGACCCTACACCATATCAAACCAAGCTTCCCTTCCACAAGTGTTCACTCTCTTCCGTACAATGGGGCTTCGTCACCTGCCTGTATTAAAAGCCTCTGGAGTGGTGAGTCATATTATTCATGTTTCATACTCCTTGCAGGCAGTGAAGAGACAATTAAGTCCTTTATTAAAATGGAAACAGTCAACTGATATCATAATATCCATTTTTAAAAACAATTCATTGTATCGGCTTAATAAATAATCGCTTCTGCACACTCTTATGGGAGTTAGCACAAAATAATTACAGAAATCTCATTATTATATACAGAAACTCACACAAGATAAATTCACTTTGGAACAATACTTGAAGTTTACATGTTGTCTAGGTGATCAATGTGCAACTGGAACGGATACATTAATTGTATTTCTGAAATTATTAAGCAGTTCACTAATACACACTGGGGACACAGTCTGCATGCTTTGTAAGTGATTTAGTGCAACTCCAGGCGGTAACATTTGCCCATACCAAGTGCTACTCATTTATGATAGAATATATGTAAAAATCTATGGCTGTGTGTTATTACCTACTTACAAGTCTGGCTCCTATTGCAAATCTGCACATGCATGCAAAATATGCATGCATACATGACTGACCTGTTATACTAGTACTAAATGTATTAAAACATAGAAAGATGTGAGAATTTTCAATGAAAGTCCATCTGTTTTAGCTAGTCTCATTTTTTATAATGACTCCCACCAGATGAAGGCAAAATAGAACTATTGCCATGAACATTTCCATCAACTGTACTTTTGATATTAAAATGTGTATTGTTTTTATAACTATTACTCCGAATCTTAAAATACATTTATCAGGAGAAAAAATAATGCACAATGCAACATAACTATGTTATTTGACATTGATATATCATCAATGCAGGGAATCACACATGTGAAAGATGAATTGTTTTAAGTTACAATCCTTTATTATTTGGGGTGCATGTAACCCTGTGGATATTATATTATATAAGAATATGGGACAGTTCACGAAAAAATTGCGCCTCGTTTATATATAAAAGTTATCAAAATGCCTTAAGTTTGAAACTACAACTTCCATATACCGTATTTTCTATTAACCTCCTGTTTTCAGCACTTCATACTACACCATTTCTCTAAGCTAAATGGGATTTTTATATCTTAGACCAGCTCCATGTTGCCATTACAAGGTCCAATACCCAATGTGATTCAAAACTGCTGCCATATCTTCTGGTTGAAGCATTCAAATCGCCTCAAATTGGGTATGTATGTAGAAGGGTCCTGTCACTATTAATTTGTTCTGTTTGTTAACTTTTACCTCATCCGTTATGAAAACACTGCTGTGCAAAGTTAATGTACAGTTTCCTGGTTGTTTTGCATCAATGATTTTGGCAATGCTTCCAATAAAATGTATGTGGGGAAATTATAATTGTTCATTGACTTTGCCCAACAGTATCTCCATAATGATAAATTAATGAACAGAAAAAGACCCCTCTACATACTCATCGAATTTGAAGCGATTTGAACACTCCTACTGGAAGAAGTGACGGTTTTGAAACCTTGTAACGTCAATGTGGAGCTTGTCTTGGAAATAGAACTTCTCATAGCAAAAGTTTGTAGTATAAAGTGATGGCAATAGGAGATCAATAGCACTTACCAACATAGTGCTGTGATTCAAGCATAAGGCATGAACTACTGCCCCATATAGGTTAGTGTCCAGCAAAATCGACCTCTGGAGTTAATTTTATCACTATAAAAATTTTATGTTACATAAATCAGTATATTGTCGCAATGCCTTTCTTTGAAATCCGTATACTTGTTCCCAAAACATTGTTCTCCACGCAAACCGATTTCAGTGCTGTATATCTTTTCTTAGTACAAAGTTCACTAACCCATGCATCCGGTTAGAATTCCATGTAACTTGATGGTTTTGTTAGAGCAAATGGTGTGGGAACACGTGTATGAGATTTGAACGGAAAGCATTATACGGTTGTGGAAAATATATGGATTTACACATATAAGTAATAAAATTATAATCCCTGGTCACTCTCCTGTATACAGATAGTACCCACCACTGCATTCTCTGTACATGTGTCCATACCCTTCCAGCTTGTAGGAGTGATCACCCGACATGACTTGGCTCACCACAAGCTTCAGGAAATTTTGGATGAGAAGAACCATCATGAAAGTACTCGACTGCTTTATCGCCACATTTAAATGTTATAGATGTTATATCTACAATGATTGTTTACTGAGACTTGTTTTTGATTGTGTGCTTGTTAAGTAATTATTTCTTTAATTGTAACTATTTTGTATTACAATGTGCAAGTAATAGTACTTTTGTAATATCTACGATAGTTCATGGTTAACCATATGTACATCACAAAAATTCTCCATGCATAAACGTTTATACGATTATGCGATATAAGATTTCAAGGCAAAGATGTGTTTATTTTTTCAATTTTACTTTTTTGCTCATAATTTCAGCCCTTTTGAATGAGCCTTCCTATTCTGATTATCATATTGCGTCATGTGTTTTCTTTATACATCTCCGTATTAAGATAAAGAGCCATCTACCGATAATTAGACATTGAAGGTGAGATGTACATTACGATTGTATGTGAGGCGTAAAGCTATGTTCTCCTACTCCTCCACCCCAAGTCCTTCTTGTGCTGCATCTGATCCCTATTTATACCTGTTACAAAAATAAGTTTCTATTGCAATGCATGCTGTTAAAATAGATCAAACAACAAAAATAATGTCATTGCTAGGGAGTGACATATTTATAACCATAGCAATTTATTTATAACCATAGCATTTTTTTGCTATCTACCTTGAACAGCTGTATATAACCAGGCAGGCTAGGGTGCCACAATATTAAGCTGTCCAGTTACAGGAATGAGATTCTTACATTATAGCAGTGAATATTTTTTCCATAAATAAATAGTTTTCCCATCTCAAAATCCAGGAGTGAGGGGGAAAGTGAGTGAGAGAGGGAGGGAAAAGAGAGACTCCATTCCATTGAGACTCCATTCCATTGTTAGGTCTCCAAAAATGGTTCACAACACAAAAATCTGAGTGGCAGTTGGTCTCCATCTACATGGGAATAGATTTGTGCTAATGGACGGATTTGGACCTGTTCTCTAGTCTGTGATCTCAGGAAAAGTCCGGAGGCCAGTTTCTGTAATGGCAAAAGTAGAAAATTTAACCAGTTAGTACAACAGTGCATGGGAACAGTTGTTGGTGAAGAATGGAGTTCTTTATAGGCATCGCGAAGACGCAGGATGTGTTAGTCAGCAAATTGTGGTTCCAAAGGCAGCCAGATCTCAGATATTGAAGCATTTGCACGAAGGTGCGTTCAATGGTCATCTGGGAGAAGCAAAAACCCTGGGTCGTCTATGTGAGAGGTTCTACTGCCCGGATTTTCAGAAGATGCGGTGGAATGGTGTAAGACTTGTCCTACTTGTCAGATTGACAAGACGCGCACTACACCCTATACCATTGCATCCCAATCGGATGGACTGGTTGAGAGTTTTAATCGGACGATGTTGGTCATGCTTGCTAGCACCGTGGAGGAAGACCCGAGTAATTGGGAACAGCATATCTCAGGAAGGTACCTTCCGTTCACCCGTCAACGGGTTATGCGCTCTACTTAATGTTTGGTCGCCTTGCTAGACTCCGGTGGACATTATAATATGTACGGTTAATTCTTGTCCGACAGAACCTGTGTCGCCTCATCAGTATGTGAAAAAATTAAAAGCTACCATGGAGGGCGCTTATGAGAAGGCCCGAGAACACCTGAAGGCTATACAGCTGTCAGATCAGAAGAATTGTACAACAAAAGGGTGCATGGGCGGGAGTTTCAGGTTGGGGAATTGGTGTGGCTGAACAACCCGGTGGTGCCGAGGGGGAGATCAAGAAAGCTGCCACAGCGAAAAAACGCGTCAAATCAATTATTGATTCACAATCGATTTGACAGTAGAATCAAGCGCAAATCAAACGCACTTGATTTTACAGTGAAATCACGTGTTGATTTAACAATTGATTTCAAATCCGTCGTGAAATCTGACGCGTTTTATTGCTGTGTGCACTGCCCATGGATTGGGTCCTTCAAGGTTATCAAAAAAAATATCGCCCGTTGTGTACAGGATCCAGGATAAACGCCCTGGCTTACGAAAATGAGTTATAGTGCACTTCGATTGGTTGAAACCCTGTCCGGACAAATGTACGGATAAAACCATGCAGTAGGAGATGTCTGAAGTGCAAAATTCTGATGCGAGCAGTGATCATCGTGTGCACGCACAGCCCCCTGGGAGTCAGCTTCAGTTTTTTGAAGAAGACGATCAAGACGTCGTGTTGGATCCCGGGACTCGGAATGGGGAACAAGAGCCGGATACGTCTGGCCTTGCTGAACGTCCGCCGACCCCTATTAAGAGAACGTTCACACACCGCACCAGAATAGGCTCCTGGTATCAACTCTGAAGGCGCAGCTCTCGAGTCAGAAACAGCAGTAAGCCCGGCGTCGAGATCTGACGAATCTGGTAAGTCCAGATATCAGAAACGAGTACGTCAATCGCCACCCGAACAATCGGCATCCCGCTATCCCAAACGTACACGTAACGCCCCCTCCCGTTATGGCTGGAATCCTGTTTGGTGACATCAATACTCCGTCCGGGTCGTGGGAGTGCCTCTTTGAAAAGGGGAGTAGTGTAGCAATGCTATTCTTATATGCGTAGTGTTAATTTGACCAGCTCCACGCATGCCCTGGTGGATGTATTTAAACCCTGTATGGTCCTTTTTGGGGCAGTCTGCTTGTAATTTTATATTACAGTGATTTGCTATAGACTCTCGGCAATAGCACTACTCAAACATATTTGCATGGTACTAAAAGAGCTAAAAGTAATTTATCCCGACGCTGACTTACTTTTGATATGTGCTATTGTGTGTTGGTGGGTGCATATGGATGTGTGTTTTGAGTTTAAGTGTGCGTGTTGGTGTATGTGCAAGTGTTGTGTGCATGTGTTTTGTGTGCATGTGTACATGGGTTGGTTTGTGCATATGCAGTGATGTATTTGTGATGCCTTTTCTATTGTCCCTCCCCCTCTGCAGATTGTGTCAATATGAAATCTTGTCTGACATATATGCACGATATTTTTGCTCTACGAAATCCTCAATGATTTAGCATACCACGAACCATTCTAGTGCCGATAATACTATACTTTGTTTTTAGATGCTTCTTTTCAATTGCACAAGTGATAAAAACATTCTCTATGCGAGAAGGTTGGTGGTATATAGGAATCAAAGGCGGTGGTGGTGTAAAAAGCAAGGGAACAAGGATTGTGATTGAAAAGGAAAAAAGAAATAGACCTATATTAGCAGCATGTCGTCATGTTTAACTGTGTGTGAGAGTTTGTGAGAGTCTGTGACGTTAAGAAAAAAATTTTTGTCCGCAAGTATTGTTTTATAATACGGAACATCTAGCGTTGACTCCAGTGGCAGCAGTTACGTCTATTCAGACTACACTGCACATTGAGTAATGTTTCATGCTACTAATCTAACAAAAACGCTATGACGCTTGGGGGGGGGGGGGGGGGGGGGGTTAATATGTTAACGTCACAATGACGCTAATTTTTCCAAACATAGTTTGGACAAGCCCCCTAAGTGTATCAGGGATAATATATAGCGGGACGCATCACGTGCGCCAGAAAGTTTTTACCGTACGTGCCGCCATTCGACCTTGTGTGAATCGCACGTGTTGAAAGTGTGAAACGGGGCTCTAAAAACCGTTTATTTGCTCAAACTAAGAAGAAGAACTTCTAATTGCATGTGATGGTATGCCAGGCACTACGGCGGTTCCTTTATAAAACGCTTGAACTGTTTTGTCGATCTGTTTTGAATCGTTATTTGGTAAAAATGGCGAATGTCCGTGGTGCCTTATTTTGTGGGACAGTATCTCAGGAATCGTTGGTCTTTTTCCCGAAAATCGCTATAAAACATGCTAGGCGGTTGAAATGTTGTATGGTGTTATCAACAGTGCTCGGAACAGATTCAGTAGAATGTGGGGTATAGTAGTTTTGTGGGACAGTGTACTCTCATCGTGCATGTTAGGTCTCTAGTACCGATATTGTCTTGTAGCTCTTGCTTCATATTTTTGAATGCAGGTATTTTTTTATATATTGCTCATTAATATTTCACGCCATGCGCTTCTTCCATTCTTATTCTTTGAACCAACAAAAAAGCCAACACCATAGTATAATAAATGTAGATATGCTTGTGGGTTTGATGTACCTGTAAGGATTCAAGTACGGATGGCACGCGTTAATATGTGATAAGTGGGCTCATTTCCTATCCCGTTATATATTGTATGATAGTCTGTAATGTTCTTATGTGTATAAAAGGGGCGGAAAAACACTTAGCGTTAATTTCCCATGACTTTATTCCCAGACCCTGATGTCACACTGTAAGCGGTTACGTACAGTTGGGTCCGGGTACGAGACTAGCTTGTTACTAACTACATGGTGGTCATTGCGACCAGATCTGACATCCATTTATGATTTCCTTGCCCTTTTGTATGTAAGTATTGTTTAGGAGCCAAGATGATGTGCTTACCGGCTTTGCTTTTCACAACATGCCCCATTAGGAATGTTTCACCTGTCATCATGTCAGTTGATTAGCACTTTTGGTCGTGGTGGATTCGTTTCCCCTCTGCTTGCACGAAGTGTTTGTGTACAAAGATGGAGAATCAACAACAAACTGGCTCAAATGGCAAGAGGCCATTTTGGAGGTAAGCAGAATTTTGTGCCAATGATTACATGCATATTATTGATTTAGTGTCGATTGGCAATCTGCTGAAGTGATTATAGTTGTTGTAACTGGTTTGGGCTCACTGGTATTACAAAGCAGAGCAATCAAAGTATTCAGTTGACACAAAATATGAAGTTGTGAAGAAGGTCAATGTTACAGCCTATTCTTGTCCAACACTCGAAATATCCTGAGCTTTGCGCAAAGGCTCAAAATGACCTGATAAATTCTTTAGTGTTCTCAAAGGAGAGCCGCTTGGTCCTGGTTGAAGGTGCATTAAAGTTTAGAGAGACAAACTCATGTACTAATTTTACACAGGGAGTGGCAGAACGACCCTCCCAATACTCCTTGCAACCAGCACGTCAGACACAAGAAAGCACAAGTTGCTTCCAAATCCAGACACAAAGAAGTCTGCTAACTTTTCACTCATCGGTTGATAGTTGGAAGCGTTTAAGTATTCGTTGACAGGGCCCATAAGATAGCCTTTCATCTCATCTGGTACTGGTGGCATTGATATGATATTGCAATCTTGCAGGATATCCTGACACTCTGAGAGTGCAACATAAAACGGCTAACAACTACAAAAAGTGTTTCAACTTAAATTTTAGAATTTCGTCAAGAGCAGATCCATCTGAACCAATGAAAATCACTGTCATAAAGCCTTCATTCCGGCACACTTGTAGAAAGAGAGCTAAACGAGAACCCTGCTCACTCTTGAACAAATGCTAAATGAGATGCAACTTGTTGTGGATGGACTGTGTAATGGTGTTCATCATTCAAATAGCATACCTGGGCGTCACCCAAAACAAGCACACAGGGTGCACCAGTCTCTTCGTTCAGTCTTCTGAATACAGTTCTGAGTGTGCCAACGTTGGCACAGCCCTCTGCTAATATGCCACTTGCAATGGCATCACCAATGCCAAAACTTCTGTAAAAATTGTCAGGCTCTTCAACCTTGAAGGACCAATAATAGCATGGAACCATGTCTTTGGTAATACGTTCATTGAGCACCTTTTGTACAAGGAGGAAGAATTTTTTGCCAAGAAAAGGTCATTGTATGACGTTAGGTTTAAGCACATTTGTACGTGGTCCGCAGCGAAAGCCATTGATTTCTGGATGTTCTGAAGCAACAAGATAGCATTGGGTCTCATAACCCTTGAGGCATTGGCTTACATGTACTTGGTCAAAAATAATATCATTTCACTACATCGGAACAAGTATATGTGGAATGAGCATTATGTGCACGTTGCTTATGAAAAGTTTACAACCCCACCCACAGAAAATAGCTGATTTACGGACATTTTGTTTGTAAACAATTACCACAATTGCATTAAAGCTGATGTTTTCATTGCACATGTATGGTACATGTACAACAGTGTGGATGAGCATGAAATTAATGTGTTCATCACAATCCGAAAAAACATGTATTGTTAGCCATTAACCAGTAGTATAATGTATTTGAGTTATGAGATTTAACATTAATATAATGTTCTTGAGTTATGAGATTTAACAAAATGTACTTGAGTTATGAGATTTGGTACAGTTCACGATAAAATGGCTCTTTGCGTATGTATTTATACCAGGTGGATATTCGTAATATACACTACCATTGGTATATTGATGGTATACGCAAAATACGCAAAAATATACGCTATCGTATACTACGTTTTTTGCACAGTGTTAGTTGATATGTTGCTTGATGTGCACCAAAACATAATCAGTTCAATCCCTTCAACTACACTGCACGTCCAGGGATGAGAAAAGGTATGAGGAGAGTTAGTTTTTTTGAACTTGTTAAACTCATCGTGGAGGTCATCATTGATGATCACAAAATCACCTCCACACACTTACCTTTTTATAGGTGATTCTCCAAAGTACATTCGGTAATCTATCCAAAGAGACATAGTTAGATCTTTACTCAGGGCAAATTCATCTTTCCGCAAATGCAAAGTTTTTTCCCTGTGCACATAATGAAGAAGGTTCCATTAAAATTTAAAAGTGAAATTAGTGTGAACTTACATCTGATTCTTCATCATCTTCTTCAGCTTTGTAAAACAGCTCACATGCACCAGTTCACCATAAACACAACAGGTGTGGGGAATAAAGCTGTTCATGAAGTGCTTTGTGATAGTTCACTTCTTTTTTCTTCATTGCCTTTGTCCACAACCTCAGGTGGTGTGGACTGATGAGAAGATGCTGGTGGTGTAGTCTGATGAGGGGATGCAGGTAGGGTGTGTAACCTTCCCTGCATAATGAAAATCGATTTTTCCGAATACTTTTAAAACACTAATCGATTTTTCAGGTTATTGTGGACTGAAAATTGATTTTTCCGACTAGTTTAAAAAACAAAATCAATTTAATAGGTTTTGCCAAATTTTCTACTGAATATCTATGTTATTCAGGTTATGGTGCTTGTGGAGTGCCCACTGAGAAGATAAATTATTTTTTTTATGTCTGCACAGAAATCCACCTGATCTCACACCCAAACTAGAGCTATTCATATCACTTGAAAACACAGGCACACAATGGTCTAGAGTAGCACATGTTTGCCAAATAAAGTGTATGTCTTTACTGTGCACATGTACAAATCAATAGTAATGTAAACCTAACCATCCAACACTAACCATTGAGACCAGACATCACCATTAAAAACTCAACCCACATCACCTTCAATTTGAATGTACTCCACTTACAATCATCCAACAACCCATTCATGTTCTCGCTAAATGCATATGAATTTAAAAGAAATTTCCCATTAGTACATGCTCTCTCACATACTCAGACAGAACGCGCATACTTACTTGAAGTGGGGAGAAGTCTGTCATTCTATTTACCTCGCTAGCACAATACTCATATTTTCACTTCGTACCACTGTACAATAAAACAATGCGATGCTAGTACTGGCACATAAATTTATTGCTACTATATATAAGCACAGCTCGTGGCATATACCAATGAACTTAGTTACTTACTTGAACACGACGATAAAAGCATTGAGCTAGTACACGTTGTACATTTGGCATCCTCAATTGATGAACTACATTTTAGCCACCGGTTATTAATTGCTTTCAATCACATTCCCACATTGTAAATAGTAAATAGTAAAAATAATAGTGACGTATGTTTTATATATATAACTCTAATTATGAATTACCCAATTGAAAATCACATCCGGATATCGGTCTAAAAAGATATTTGAATAATGGGTGAATTGTCGATGCTGGCGACGAATACCGACAAGCATGACAAGGAATGAGTGGTTGTGTGTGTCTGTATGTACAGATTTGCATATGCAAATGTATTATGAAGGGGTGGTAGTGTGTGTGTGTGTGTGTGTGTGTGTGTGTGTGTGACTATGTTTATGCAAGTGTGCTCTGGAGTATTTGATATGGCTCACCTTTGTACTGTGGCCACATCCTCTCAACTATGCTGCTCACATTATGCTGCCAGCATGCTTGAAATAAATAATGGTATGAAGAAGTCATCAGATAATCTGGCTATGATAAGCAGTTGGGCACATACATGTACGTGCCAATGCTCTGCAAGGCAATTTCTTTGGCTGACTGACTTAAACTCAAGCACATTGAACACTTCAGCTCATCCAGGATGGTTAGGTTGTTATAATCTGATGCTGTGGGTGCCAGACAGTCACGTAAGTAGAAAAAGGGTGCTGTATTGACGTATTTGGTATTGCCAGGTGGTTCATGGCCCTCCACCCCCTCCTTTGTTAGTTTTAGGTTTGCTTTCAAAGTGATCAGTGATGTGTAATATTTAGAGCTGTGATTTGCATTGTCTAACACATATTCTCTTTCTCAGTCAGATCCACCAACAGAAATTCTTCCAGAGTGCTCCTAAATGACACTGTGCACAGATAAAATGTGTGAGATTGAGCAGGCATCATTCACTCCTATTGTGTGATGAGGCCTATTTCAATGTTCCAGTCAAATTTCTGTCACTCTTGTTTCCGTGCTTTTTACACCACCATTGATCAATCCTATATACCAACAACTTTTGTGTTAGAGAATGTTTCTATTACTTTTATAAATGTGTGTAACACTGGTTTGGAAGTAGACTACACACACTACTTCCACAGTCCAGCGTTACAAGGTACACAAGCACACACATATGTACAACACCACACACAATACACAGTCTAGGCTGCTCATGCACATCTGTTGGGTGAGTTCATAGTGCAACTACATGTAGATATGAGATCTCTACATGTAGATTAATAATTACACACACAAAAATGGGAAATGTTGGATGCCTTTAAAAGGTGTTCATATGGACAGGGCTATCTTCGAATCTCCGACTGTCAGTTCAATTGAGGGAGGGAGGTGTATATTGTCCTCTTTATATGATTGTACCCTTCTAACCATACTCAGTAACCATATATGGACAATTGTATAAGCAAAAAGGATAGACAGCGGCGAAACCAACCCCCCCCCCCCCCCCTCCCCCCCCCCTCCCAATGGTCTGATTGTGCGCAAAATGTTTTTAGGTAGTACATATAGTGGCATGCAGCCTCCAGTTGTTGAGAACACAGCAGGAGTGAATGATGGCCTGTTCAATCTCACACATTTTATCTGTACATAGTGCCACTCTGGAAGAATTTCTGTTGGTAGAGTTGGCTGAGAAAGACGATATGTGTTAGTTGTGCAATGCAAATCACAGCTTTAAATATTACATATCACTGATCACTTTGAAAGCAAACTAACAAAGGCGGGTGAGGATTGGGGGGGCCATGCGAACCGATTTGGTGCTGTGCATTTTTTCATGAGTACAAAGTTCACTAACCCCATGCATCCGGTTAGAATTCCACGTAACTTGACGGTTTTGTTAGAGCAAATGGTGTGGGAACACGTGTATGAGATTTGAACGGAAAGCATTATACAGTTGCGGAAAATATATGGATTTATGTATCATATATAAGTGATAAAGTTATAATCCCTGGTCAGTGTCCCATATACAGATAGTACCCACCACTGCATTCTCTGTACATGTGTCCATACCCTTCCAGCTTGTAGGAGTGATCACCCGACATGACTTGGCTCACCACAAGCTTCAGGAAATTTTGGATGAGAAGAACCATCATGAAAGTACTCGACTGCTTTATCGCCACATTTAAACATTATAGATGTTATATCTACAATCATTGTTTACTGGCTTGTTTTATGATTGCGTGCTTATAAAGTTGCATTGTACTTGAATCCATTAATACATATTAAATTGCACATATAGAACCATACAGCACACCAACATATTATTATTATTTAATTAAAGTCAGAAGGGATCACAGTCCTAGCCAGTATGGCCCTTGCTATGGCTCTCACCAGGGTGATATTCAACCTTCCAAACATGTCACTGATCACCCTGGCTTTACGAAATGAGGAAGAGCCAAAGGCCAAGCGTGTGGCCAGTAGAGAAAAGATTAATTCCTCTTGCTTCCTCACCCCAATTGCAGTAAGTTTCTACTGCTAGAGGCACACACCTCCAGCCTAGTTCAGCACATTTAGGGTCATTGGCTGTGTGCTTTCTGTTTTCTGCAGCTTCAGCAGCAGCACCCACCCTCCTACTTGCCTCAGCCAAAATAGCAGGGGTAAGAGGAGATGTGACCGTGATGTCAAAGGCCGCCGGCTTGCCTTGAGCCCAGTCCCTCACTAGCACATCAGCTGGGCGAGCGCGATCCAGTCCTGGAGTGAGGCCACTTCCAGCTTCTAACCTTGCTGCAATGTGGGCTTGGTGGCAAAAGCTCAGAAAGACATCACGCAACCTATTGTGACGTATAACTACATCGCCACCACGCCGGCAGGTAGCTGCATGATGGCCCAGAGGGTCCAATGCCACATCAGGGCAGAGACCACATGAAGAGCCTATAAAGTAATTATCTCTTTAATTGTAACTATTTTGTATTACAATGTGCAAGTAATAGTACTTTTGTAATATCTATGATAGTTCATGGTTAACCATATATGTACATCACAAAAATTCTCCAGGCAAAGATGTGTTTGTTTTTTTTTTTCAACTGACTTTTTTTTTCTATTTTTGCTCATAATTTCAGCCCTTTTGAATGAGCCTTCATACTCTGATTATCATATTGCGTCATGTATTTTCTTTATACATCTCCGTATTAAGATAAAGAGCCATCTACCGATAATTAGACATTGAAGGTGAGAGGTACATTATAATTGTATGTGGGCGTAAAGTTATGTTCTCCTACTCCTCCACCCCAAGTCCTTGTGCTGCATCTGATCCATATTTATACCTGTTAGTTTCTATTGCAATGCATGCTGTTGAAATAGGTCAAGCAACAAAAAATAATGTCATTGCTAGGCAGTGACATATTTATAACCATATATAGCATTTTATTTATAACCATAGCATTTTGTTACTATCTATCTTGAACAGCTGGATATAACCAGGCAGGGCGCCACAATATTAAGCTACTGATCCAGTTATAGGAATGAGATTCTTATCATTATAGCAGTGAATATTTTTCCATAAACAAAAATTGTTTTTCCCATAGATATTAGACTGGAAGGGATTGGAAACCAGACCAATTAACACCAATCAACAAGTACAGTCCTGGCAGTTCAAGTCCCCAGGCCTTTACAGATAAAATGGCGGGTACCAAGTTTGCGCAGGAGCGAGCGTAAAAGAACGTATCCGTGGATTGTGGTAAAGGGAACACTTTTCATAAAGTTCATGGTTTTGTAGGTTGTTTTATTTCATATTCAGATGATTTTCAGGGTGCAATCGACCACATTAATAATCCATACATTATTATCTCTAGGGCAAAAATTGCGCGCGAAATAAAGGCTTAGCTTTTAGATTTTTTTTTGGTCGTAGAGAACGTACAGACGGCAAACTAACTATCCGTTGGCACATAGTTTTCATCTGGCTATCTGGTAGTCAAGATTTCAGAATTTTTACGACAAAGCTACGGTCGCTATACCGGTGAGTATCACACCTAGTCAATAGTAAGTTTTTTTAATTTTTATATCGAGTACGACGCATTCATGTCACAAAAACTATACTGTGGTACGTAAAACACAGTGCTCAATCTGCCTATCGTAACGCCGTACCTTTACGTCGCTTTGTTCGGGCGTAGTACCGGTGAGTTTGATTCTAGACATGGAGCGCTTTAAGTCTAATATCTTCTCTTAGGAATGGAGTATTTAAAAAATAATTACTTCTTCGTGATCCACAGTTCGTGCGCTACCTTTTACTACTCTTCTTATTTGCCTCTTGCGTACTTGACCAAAAACTTTTGAGGGGCGAGGTGCCAGACTAACCAATTAGCAACTGCCAGGAGTGTCCCCGCTACGTTCTATTGAAATGTATGGCGCACGTGCGCGGTTTCCAATCCCTTCCAGTATAATATCTATGGTTTTTCCCATCTCAAAATCCAGGAGTGAGGGGGAAAGTGAGTGAGAGAGGGAGGGAAAAGAGAGACTCCATTCCATTATTAGGTCTCCAAAATGGTTCACAACACAAAAATCTGAGTGGTAGTTAGTCTCCATCTGGGAATAGCTTTGTGCTAATGTCATGTCATCACTCAAGTGCTGCCTTTACAGTGCAAGTCAGCATCCCATGGCATGCGGTTTCAACAATATCACTTGCAGATCATTAGCTACAATCTTGCCTTGAGCCCCAGCTAGTCCTCTCAGTTCTGATGGGATGGAGCTATAGTAGGGACTTAGTGTGGGATGCCACATTGACACAGCCTGTTTCTCTCTGTTTCTCCCTTCTCCCTCCCTCCTCTCTCCTCTTACCTTCCTCTCTCCTCTCTCCCTGAGTCCCTCCTCTCTCCTCTCTCCCTCCTCCCTCCTCTCTCCCTCCTCCCTCCTCTCTCCCTCCTCCCTCCTCTCTCCCTCCTCCCTCCTCTCTCCCTCCTCCCTCCTCTCTCCCTCCTCCCTCCTCTCTCCCTCTCTCTCCTCTCTCCCTCCTCCCCTCCTCTCCTCTCTCCCTCCTCTCTCCTCTCTCCTTCCTCTCTCCTCTCTCCCTCCTCTCCTCTCTCCCTCCTCTCTCCTCTCTCCCTCCTCTCTCCTCTCTCCTTCCTCTCTCCTCTCTCCCTCCTCTCCTCTCTCCCTCCTCTCTCCTCTCTCCCTCCTCTCTCCTCTCTCCCTCCTTCCTCTCTCCATCTCTCCTCTCTCACTCCTCTCTCCCTCCCTCCATATACATCTCTCTTGCTCTTACTCTCTCCCTCCGTCTCTTCCCCTCCCATGGAAGTGCATTAAGCCATTTACTCCAGTTTATTGACAATACAGAAAGCTGATGAGCCCTTGTCATTTGGTTCTGGTAAGGCCTCAAAGGTGCCTTCTGCTCAAATCCTTGGACTCCTTGTGATATGAGGAGGAGGCTATTCATGGCGCTGAGACCAGGCAACCAGTGCAAATCTACTGATGGTAAAGGTAGACCACATAAGCCAAAAACATAGCAGCCATTATGATTAGGGAAGCAACCAGCAGAAGCTGCAAAAAGGCAGAATTCCTAGACCAAAAGGCAGAATTCCTAGACCATCTAACGTTACTGGCAGTCCCGCGGCAGAAATTTTTTTGCATATATCCATGTCTCTGTACTTGCTGCAGGCATGGTTGGTGTGATATATAGGGAGTTGTGCGCCCTAGGCGAACTCAAATGATTCATGCGCCCTTTCTTGACTTTGTGTAAAAATCATTTCATAAGAGGGAAGTGGCCGGGGGTGAAAGGGGTGGAAGGGCGGGGAGTGGGGGGGGGGGGGGGGGGGGGGGGCAAAGAAAAATAAGATATTCATTGCATATTTGTGGTCCTGGACCTGTAAAAAGTTTCGCGAGGACGCGCAAACTATATTACCACATAAATTTACCTCCTACGGACGTAAGCATTATATCGCATAATGTAATTGCTACGTAATAGTTATCTCCACACACACACACACACACACACACACACACACACACACACACACACACACACACACACACACACCACTCCCTTTTTTTCCCCAAAGTGTTGGGGCTGACTCCACACTTGTATTTTGAGTATGGCGTTGATGTGGTACTTGCCTAAGCTAAGGTGAGCCAAGAATTACGGTCTCTGTTTTAAGTTCTTATGGTCTCTCTCACGGATGCACTCAATTATTTTAACAGGTGTCTGGCAACCGCAAGTATATACACTGTTTGATACATAATTTATTGATACATCTCATGGTATTCGTACACCAGAATCTGTTCTTGAATCAGGAGCTCAATAGTTGGGCGTGGCCTGACTACCGCGGGTAGTCGGTGGCAAGCCTATACCAAGGTTTGTTCTGGATTGCAGTCCAATCGGATTGCAGCGTCAGATGGGTTCATTGTTACCCACTTAGCAGCTGATGTGAGATAATGATAGGCAGATGCGTGCCATGAAACCTGACAATCAATATTCACCTAGCTAATAATGAAATAACGATATTACATAACACTCCAGAACAAATCATAGGACTACCCGCGGTAGTCGGGCCACGCCCAGTAAGAGGATACTCAAACTTGCGGTTAGGAACGTAGACTGAGGTATCTAAAGTTACACCTTTAGTAAATTCCAGGGCGAAATGGAGGAGTGACCCGGGTTTTGAGGATGGGGCTCCTCTTTATGAGACCATGAATTCACTCTCTGGGTTGATTATTTACTTGTTTTTTTATTTTGGTTTTTGTTTTTTTAATAATACTTTTCCACTCAACCAAGTCCCCAGTCCCTCATAATGTAGCAACAGATGTTAGCGCCAAGATCTGGTAGGCCCAACAGCCCTGGATTATGTACACATTAAATCAAGGCTGCCAAATATCAGTAGTGGAAGCCTTAAGTTTTTCTCACGCTATAATGGGTCAGTTGGGCCTACAAATGGATTGACGGATGTAGTGGAGTGAGGAGATTAATACCATATGGCTGCCATTCTCATTGGAAGTGTATATAAACAACTGCAATTCCTATGTGGCAACACTTAATCAGAAGCACGGAGCTACTACCGAGTTTTCTTGGACGCGAAGAGCAAAAGCAGCAGTTTCCAACGAAATTGTGCAACGAGCAACGAGAAGTAATGAATTTGCAAGGTATTAACCTGTCTGTATTTATTCAAGAAGCCAATTTTTTAACCTATTATACTACTTATATGACATAACATGGCATTTATACAGCAAAACAAAACAAAAAAAAAAAACTGGTTAACGTTAATCCATATTTGCACATTTTGTATACTATATTACAGGATGTGCATTTCGACATTTTTATTTTGCTGTGCTAAACTGAGAAGTAGTAATTGTAGCGTCGACGTCGGTCATAAACTTTGTTAGTTTTGGGTGTGGTTGTATGTGTTGTTTTTTTTTGTTATTAGTTACTTGTGTGCATATTGCCTAACCCCGCGATTGAAAAAATAATAACAAAATAGTGAATAAAATATCTACATTGGATGAAGCTGATGTACGAAACTAGAAACATCAGTATCATGTGTCACGAAAATTTTGGTCCGCCGAAAATTATGGTCCCGGACCAAAATTTTTGGAAAAAATTGGTCCGGACGGACCAATATTATCAGGAAATTTTGGTCCGGGTAAGTAAAAATTGGTCCGGGCCCTCCATTTACATGTAAAACAGACGAATCATCTCAAACACAACTCTAAACCCTGAACTCAGCTAGTGGGTGAACAGTAGGGTAGCTGCTTTTCTAAGCTACGAAGGCTATGGAATAGTAGGCCGGGTTCTGCGCGACCCAGGTTAGCGTATTAGCCTTCCGGTCGCGATCGGACCAGTTCCCACTTGTTTTTACAATTCATGTACACGTCATAAGCAGTGATATTCACGGCTGCAGACCTGCCTGGCCGGATCCCAGCTGCGCAGTTTGTCAGACCGGACCTAATTCCTGATGGATTTCAAAAAATAATTAATTCCTCAGCTGACATCTTGTTCAGAACTCTGCTTCGTCACAGGGGGAAACTATAGGCGCTCGATGCAACGCAAACGGGCCGCAAACCTCGTTACAAATATCTATGAATCGATCACTCGCAACAACTCGATAACACAGCTAGAGCCGGAGTATATGTACAAACTGGTTTATCCTTTTGGCGCTTCGCCCGGCCATCATGCCCTCGTGCATACAGCTAGCATACACTACGATATCAAACTACTGTGTTTGGCTACGTGAAGCCTCTATAATTAAACCGGCTGTAAGGCTACTTCCAACATCCGGACCAAAATTTTCAGCCCGGACCATAATTTCTGGTAAGTTTGGTCCGGGCGGACCAAAATTTTCAGCGATAATTTTGGTCCCGGACCAAAATTACCGCGGACCAATTTTCCAGTGACAGTGCAATGTCATTATCATTAACGCTGTAGTACCGAATCAAATAATTAAAAAAACGTATAACTGTCATGATCGCCTTCTAAACTTGATTTCAATCGCCACTATCGATCAGTTCTACTTTGGGTTAAATAAAATTAACAAATTCACAAAAAAAAGATTGCAGTTGGGAAACTTAGCATCTTGCTTCAAACCCGCGATCATTTCACTCAAGGAAATTATGTCCGCGCCGGCCTGCTCGATCCACGCCACATGCTGTCGAGACGTTAGTCGAATTCGTTAGTATGGAGCAGAGTGGATATGAGATATTGCTGTTGTGAATTTATACACGAACCTTCCAGTATATATGCCCGAATTACGAAGATAACATACAATTAAAGAAAGCCAAGAAGTTTGTAAGGAATTACGATATAATTGTGTCAATTTATCGGGCCAAGAATTGCAGCTTAAAACGTTATTTCCGTTTGTAAGGACCCTTCAAGTTCAACTGGCCGCAGAACTAGAGCGTTTGGAGTGTAGACTGAATTAGGTGATGGTCATTTTGGCAGTGCAATTATTAGTAGCAAAAATGATTATACAGCTGCATGCTTATACAGCTGCATGCTTTCCCCATAGTTTTCATTCAATCCTAAACTAAGTGCCACATAATGCTTGCATTGCATGTATACATAACTCAACCACAAGGGCTCTATTGTTTTAAACCGCATCTCAGTATGCTAAATAATTAGCAGTGCATTAGGAGTGTGTACTGTTGAGTATTAAGCTTACGTTGAGAGGCATCGCCTCTCTCTCCAGCGCGGAGTCAGGAGGCGTGGTATGAAGCCCAGGACAGAGCTGTGATTAACAAAGGAGTTAAGATTTGTGTACTTATTATATTGTACTATGATTACAATTTTTTAATAACACTTGTTGATGCATTTAGTTATGCCACATATGATTTAACCATCCGCTTGCATGGAGCTTAAACATAACTTGTACACAGGCTCAGCAGTGAATCAGATCTAAATTTTGAATAATTTACGCTAATATATCATTCCTTACAAAATCCATAGCTCAAATATGAATGATAGATTCTTGATTTTGTACCCATGCAACTGGGTTTCAAGGGGAAATAGATGCTCCGTCTTCAGTATAAAATAAACATGTACATACAGCATTTCTTTATTGCAGGCAAGGCTGGGCCACATGCTAGGGCATATCGGATTAAACATCTTTCAAACCAACGTGAGGGTCATCATCCAGAAGCCTGGGTATGCAAAGGGCACACCATCACCATTATCTCGCCAGAACATGACAACCCTTCTAAGGATCAACTGTATGTAGACCATCACAACATTCATAAAGATAACTGGAAATGGATATATCCCCGGAGCCATCTAGTGTTACAACAGGGAAGTGGTGAGGACAGTCTTGCAGGTCACATAGCGTTCCGTGCAGATGGATTGGAGGCAGCAGGCTCAATGCAGTTTGGAAATAGCAGAGAAACAGTGGCTTTAAGTTACAGTCATCCCACATACTCCTGTGACATGTCGAAAAATACTGGTGCATACGTAGCAAAAGATGGTGCAAGTTTGACATTGAAGTGGGACAACACATCTTCAAACTGGCAGAAGGCTACTTGGGTCAATGATGCTCTTCAGTTCACCTACTGGATAGAAAAAGCAGGCAAGGTAGGAGATCAGCAGCTTTATCAGACAGCAATACAGTTCAAAGACAA
Organism: Eunapius fragilis; assembly: GCA_963681505.1. Lineage (NCBI taxonomy): Eukaryota > Metazoa > Porifera > Demospongiae > Spongillida > Spongillidae > Eunapius > Eunapius fragilis. Next base: position 3,028,541 of record OY811993.1, read on the forward strand.
CAAAACAGGAACCATGTGGGATGTACTTCCACGTGGTCCGGGAGGTAGTGGTGCATTTACATCGCTCCTAGGTAGCGAGGGCCTTTTCACATTTGATATCAATCCTGGTTATACTATACCCAAGGATGATAGGTCTTCACAAAGTGATGGCATGAAAACAGTATTTCCACTCAAGGCTGCCTTTAAATTTGATCAACTGGCAAGCAATATTACCGGTGGTGCAATGTTGTGTGTCAGCAATGACGAGCATGGTGAAGTATATGCCTTTAAGGGAAAGTGCCAAAACATGAGCGCCGTGGGCACATACTCACTTTTCCAAGATGGAAACAAGCACATCGCTACTTTGAGCACACATGGTCAAAAGTTAAGTGTGGGGAAACAATTCATTAATGCATCAGGGATTTCTGGAAATAAGCTTTGGTGGCATGGCTTGAGCTCAGATGAATGCAAGGCGACTGGTCTTCCAGCTAATGGCTTTGTTACAATGTCTCCATGTGGCACTGCAGTGGAAAGCTCATCATTTGGTGCCAGAGGAATTCGCACTCATCCAACAGCAACACTGATGGCAGCAGGAGTTAGTGGCCAAACCTTACAATTTCAGGATTTATTGGGGATGAACCCATATACAACTGTTAATGGCAATACTGTGGATGATGTCCAGCAGAAATCAATGGAGGACTTTTACAAAATCCTCCAATATTACATGGATCCAAAATACTTACATAATTTCATTGCACCCAATACCCCAGACCTTGGCGGACTAGCAGGGATAGCCAAGGATAATGAAGAGGCCAACAGAAAGTGGTATTCCACACTCTCAGTCCCTTACCTCGTTCAAGCTTTATCAACAAGCAGTAGCCCAGCTGCTGTAAAGCTGAATGCCAGGAGGGCTCAGAGCTATATGAAAAATGCTACAGCCGTGTCTACTGTATTCAAAGATCAGTCAGCCAAGCTGTATTCCCGCCAGTGGCAGACTAAGTTTCCGTTAATGAGCCAGTTCCTTGTTGACCAAAAAGTAAATGCTCAACAGCACAGTGCTGCTATTGACGATGACGGGAAAAAATGGATAGCTGACATAGAGAAGGATTTGGTAAATTCTACAGATCCAGATGACAAAGCTCAACTGGAAAAAATGAAGTCTATTGCAGTGGATGCATGCACTAATGGAAAGCAGGGGAAATATTGGGCATACATTCTATTTAGATATCTCACGTCACCAAACTATCTCACAATGCTTCGCATGCAACTGATTGATGGCAACACATCTCAGACACTCACACAAGACATCCAGCGTTATTCAGCCATTTTGAGCATCCTTGATGACACATCATACTTCACTCAACAATTTGCTGATGTCATTAGAGTGTACCAACTCTCAAGCCTTCTTCCATCACTTTTAGACATTCCAGCAAACCTGGCAGACTTCACATTTTTCATGAGGACAATACTTAATGCATTTGTTGATAAATATGTCAATAGCACAGACCCGCAGATGGCTGAAGAAGCTAAAGTTGTACAAGAGGAATTAAAAGTGAATTCCTTGCAAAACTACTTGGACATATTTGCTTCTGTAGCAGCTACACTTGGAAGTGATGCGTGGGCTAATTTGGCAGAGGCATTTGAAAGTAAGGCACTGGAAAAATTTGGGAAATTTGCATCAAAAGTATCAAATATGCTGCTTCTTGGTGCAGTCAGTTTTGGCATAATGTTTCTTGCCACTGGAACCATTACATGGAGTGAATTAAATGCAATTCAGCAAGCTCAATTTATTTCACAGTGCGTGAGCATTTTTGTATTACTTGTCAGGAAAGGCATCCAAGCTAGAGTGGCATATGAGAGTACACAGAGTCTGTGGGAAGCAATGAAGGTATTCTTTGGGAAGGAGTTGTCAGTATCAGTGGACACAGTCACATCCTCATTCAGCAAATGGATTGCCCACAATGGAAACTATGCATCCTCATTAGAAGGAATGGCAGCACTGGAAGAATTTCAACATATTGAGCAGTTTGAACTTCGAAACAGTACAATGGTTAGGTATTTTGGAAGAAATCTTGAAGAGTTTATGGCAACACGCTTTGCTGCTGCTATGGCGATTGTTGGAATAGTTCTGAGTGCCTTGGCTTTGGCAGATTCAACATCACCACTAGATACAGCTATGAATAGCTTGTTTCTTGCTTCTGCCTCACTTGACCTGGTTGCAGCTGCAGCTGGGTGGGCGGTGTCTCTTGGTGTTGAGTCCGTTGGAGTGCTCTCTGTGTCTCTAATTGCAAGCCTTGCAAGTGGCCTTGCCATTGCAGCTGCTGTGGCCGGTATTATAATAATGATAATCTGTTTAACACAGCACCATGACCCTCCTGATCTAGTTAAGGACTTTACTGAAAGTCAGGAAGTCAAAAATGGAGGATACTACATGGACCTCGGCACGGAAATAGATTACTTCGGTATCATTTACGATGAAAATGGAAAAAATCGAGAGATTGGTTTCTCCATGCAGCCAAAAGATCTAGCACAGACATACTACTTGAACGTCAATAGTGATGGTTCCCTTTCTCTGGGTGCTCTTACCTATGGCTATAGCTCTGTACTCAGTGCTAGTACTGATTATATGGGTAACTCACAAATGGCTACTAAGGTGTGGGATGCAAGTAACAACACCCAGGTTTTGTTGCTTACCCTTGATGATCAAAGGGTACTGAAAATGGCCAGTCAAATTAGTGATGACCAAAAGAAAAGTCAACAGCAATGGAAAACCACGTGTGAAGGAGATGTTAAGAAGGATGATAAGGGCATCCTCCTGTCTGCATCATTTAGCATCTACAATGTTCAAGGAGGAACCAATTACTACCTGACTGCAAGTGGCAGAAGTATATCTACTGGTACCACTCCATATAAGTGGACACTGCAGATGCAGCCCATGAAACCAGAAGTTCTCACCTTTCCAGACATTACCCTCTCAACATACGACAAAGATCGTCGTTTCTATCCATACCTTCTTCAACCTGGAAGCCAGAGTGGTCGGACGTGGAGTGTGAACCCCTCCCTTCCAGATTGGCTCCAGTTGGATGTAGATAAGGGTACTATCTCCCAGAAGAGTGGTGTAGCACCTCCTGAATATGCCGTGCATGAATTTACCATAAAGGTAACTAACGACTATGGAGAGGCTGAAACCAAGTTCAAAGTTCAAGCCATTTCAACCTGAACTCTTACTATAATTTTTATGGTTTGAAATAGGCTTCACTGGAATTTAATTAGTTAGAGGTTTTCAGAATAGGGACAATAATAGCCCACTTTATTGAGACTGTGAAAATATTAATTTTTTCTACGTGAGTTCTATTGTCCATTGAAATAATTTTATGGTTGTGACTGCTCCAATACAGACAAAGATTCTATTTAAAAAATTAGCGCTACCCACACTATCCATATATTGAGCAAGTGCATGGTTTGACCAAGGTTAACAACACACCAGAAGGTTGTTGAGAAATAACTCAATGTGCAGTAGTTGGTGATAATTTTTCTATTGATTATCAACTTACACCCCAACCTTTGTTTGTTACTGATAGAGCCATGATGATGGGCCAGCATTTATCCTTCTAAATAATAGTACTGCCTCCAGTTATTTTCTACCACCTCACTGCTTGTTGCTGATGATGCAGTTTTATTATTAATGCTATTTCACTTATTTTTTCTTACAGGTTTAACCCTGAATATATCCGATCCACTGTTCAACCTAATTACAAACACTCCTAGTATCAGTACTAATCCAGTTGGGTCCGTTTCTCGCGATGCATTAGTTAGCAAATTGAAAGGAGCAACTCCTGGTAGACACTCTGAAGCATTCTACATGCCTTCTGGGAAGTTGTTCAAAACTATTTTTTTCCCAAATCACTCACCAGCATCATATGAAGGAGATGTAGTTGGTGTGACTTCTCTTGATGATAACTGGTGGTCAAATTTTTCAATAGCCGTTCTATGCCAGTCCATGTACTATCAGACCAGTGACCTGCGTCCACAGCTGCTCATTGACAACATTAAAACTGCTGTGGATACCTTCAATGGGGCTTTGCGAGATAAGGCTGTACAGTGGTACACTCATGTGCTAAGGAAAGATTACGTAAAATATACTGGAGACTTTCAAGAAGCAAAAAATATCTATATCAGTCAAATATGCACTAGTAGCTGGGTCACCTACAAGATGAAGCAATACAATGATGGTACATGGTTAAATCCATCATGGGAAGAGTTTCATCACTGGGTCAAACTTTCTGCGCTTGGAGCATCTGATGCTGAAATTAATAAAGTTATAAATGATCTAAAGGCTTTGGGTCTCAGAATCTTTTCAGATGTTGACATTGGAACATGGTGTACTTATCTTGTTTGGTACAATCCTAGTGCATTAGATCATGGAGATGTGGACAGTGATGCCAGGCAAGGGGAGCTAGAAGAGGTATACATGCCCTCTATGCAGGGAATGGGAAGCTACATGAAAGAAGAAAACAGTTTTGAATTTACAGCAAATTCTCAACCAGGGTCACAATATCGTAGCGTTCCTAGTTCAAGCTGTTTTATAGCAGGAACCAAAGTGTTAATGGCAGATGGAGTGCTAACTGAAATACAGCACATAATGATGGGAGACATGGTTGCATCTCCTCGTGGCCCACGTAAAGTGATGTTTACATCATCACCAATGAGGAATGGTCGCACACTCTTTAGCATCAACAACCATCATGATTTTTGGTTCACTGCCACCCATCCATTTATCAACGCCCATTGCAGCAGCTCTAAGCAGCCTTACTACTTGGCCAAATCACCACTTCAACTTGCTCATGCCGTTCCAACATTAAGTGGCAAAGGCATTGGACATCTTGGGGTTGGCTCACATTTGAATTACTCCAAGGGCGAGGTGGAGGTCTATTCCATTCAAAAACAGCACTCTGATGTGGAGGAGCCACTGTACGATCTCATTCTTGAACCAGATTGTACTGGCCAGTTTGAGTATTTCGTTGGAGATGGAGACGTGCAATTTTGTGTAGCATCGGAACTTCCGTCATTTTCAATGGCAACCACTACTGAAAAGTTGGCATGTGTAACTATATTTGATGCAATCCAAGCATCACTAAAGCCACTTCAATCCATGCACATCTCCATGAGTTCACAGTTATTCAGGCAGAAACTTGATTTCATCGCTAATCAACTATCTGCAAGCCTCTTTTGTGATTGCATTAATAACTCTACTTTGAAAGCATCTGCAGCTCAGAAATTTAAAACAGCCAATGTAGATTTTGCTGAATATTTGAAAGAAGCAGCTGCCATGTTTATTTCTGCAGATGGAAAATACAGTTATGTTGCAGGAGAAGCATTTGCACATCTTTCCTCCAGCAAGCTGTTCTGTCAGCTGTCTTCCATGTTAGATTTAGGATTCAGAAATTCGTCAGTTGGAGCTAAGAAGGGCTGGATGGCAGTGTCACTATTGAGTATCCACACCCACTCTACTAACATCACAGATGAGTATTTGCAGCCTGAGATCACAATATTTCTGAATGAATTTCCACCCACGAAGCAAGCTGCAAAGGGAATGGTGGCACCATACACATGGAATGTGAACAACATATTCTATGTTTGCTATGGTAATGAAGATGGAGTAAAGGAATTTGTCTTGAACATCTCCATAGGAACAGCTGCTCAGCAATCAAAGTCCCTGCATGCATGCACTTATGTTGTTCTTCCACTCAATCATGGTTATCGTCACTACTGCATTCCTGTCTTCTGTGATAAAGAAGAGATTGGGTTCTTGGTCATGGATGTGCGTACGCTTTCTGACACGGAGGTCGAAGAAGAAAAGATGGCTGTTTCAAGATGGGAGGATTCTAGCATTCTACCATTGGCTCAGAGGCTTTTAGAGTGCACAAGCAATAAGCTGTCAATCCTTTGCACTAATAATTGACGCTATTTAAGTAGTATTGGATAATCTAGTGGTAGTACCTGACGTTTAGCGGAGTTACATTATTCAAGTGTTGTAACAATTGCGTCCTTTGATTTATTTCGGTGCATCACATGTTTGATAGCATTTTGAATTAGAATTTGGCAGATCTCTTCCATGAGCAAGCCGAATTATCACTGGCCTGGGAACTAGCATGCATGAAGAGATAATGTTAATACGTGGAGGGCGATAAAGTAGTTTCAATCAAAATTCTGATGGGTTCAAACTGACAAGATTATAGTTAGAAACCTGCGTATATTTATCATCAGCCGGTTCCCTACCAACTGCATTAACCACATTGGCAATACCGTCGTTGGGTAATCGAAACTCCTCATGCATTACATGTACCTGCCCATGCAAGGTACCTACTACATGCGAACTAAATGCCCGCTGATAGCATGAACGGGAGAAAGTTTGTTCTATAGGAAAGTTACATAACGTGAGTGCGATTTTCAGTATATGTTACCAAAGGCGCCCAACAAAAGAAACAAAATGTTGCAAGAGCATTTTTTTTTTTAAACCCCAGCAGCTAAATCAGATAGTGGGTGAAAGTGGTTTAAGCCTAGGGTCCCATAAGCCTAAATGCTCCTAATTTCACCACACCTGAAGATGGCGTAACATTAACATTTGTTTTGCGGCATGATTGTGGCAACCTGTTTATGTAAAGCCTACAAGGACTGGCCTTAACCGAATTCATCTAGCTAACTTCGAGTGAATATGCCCGAAGCTACAGGAATTGCTTTTATCTCTGTAGCATGTAAAATGCCCATCCAAGGTATACACTTACCTGGGCCACAGGGGAAAAACGCGTCAAATCAATTTTTGATTTTACCGATGCTTGAGCACACCTGCCTGTTCAATCATGCGATGATTTTACAAGTGATTTAAATCAAATTGATTCGCGGTCTTTTTTTGCTGTGGGGAGACTGGACATAATCCTTTGATCACCCTAACTTTTCACATTAGGTAAAGGGCTTAATAAATTAATTATTTTAAAGACATTTTTCATTGCATTGATTATGAGTTACTGCTATAAATTGTTAGCAAAACATATTGAACACAAGTTCAGTTCTACACTCTTCGGAGGATGGCTCTGGCATTCGCTCTTATTAAGCAAATGCTCAAGTTTGAGAACAGTTCAAACGATGCCTGTGTCTTTGGCAGTGACTTGTGTATTGCAAGCCTAGCTGTGACTGTGCCAGAAAGTTTGATGCTTCTCTACCCCCAAGCCCCATAAGAGTCAACTGCCAGAGGGGTTGAGAGCTAAGCATTTTCATCATTGGCCTGGCGTTTCCTGTTGTAGGACGATCACATAGATGTTTGTACCTTTAATTAACGCTGTTCCATGCTTCGATTTCTTCAATTTCTTATACAAACTTCACAGAACTAATTCATATTGAATCGTGCATCTGTAGGGGTTTTTC